>PVJO010011165.1:0-60908 GCA_004026905.1 Hystrix cristata
CAATCACACATACAGTCTTTATAGATTTAAAAACCCCAGAGTTGTATGTGGCCTTAGAGAGCACCTACTTAAACTCTCACCATGATGATGCAGGAATCCTCTGGACAGCATTTAAAACTGGACCAAAGTGGGTTGAGGGGAAGAAAAACAGAAAATAAAAGGCTGGGGAGAAATTCATCATAGTAAGAAAGACAGAATTAAAAGCAAATTATTACAGTGTGTATACGTTTTTCTTTTAATCCTTCTCCTCCCACCCAAACCAATTTTCATGCCTTCGGGGCTAAAACCTCTCTGTTGAGAGTGTAATGTACAAGGTACCTAACAAAAACGATTTTGATGCCTTACCATATGAAACAGAGTAGAAGTAAATCTATGGAAATGTTTTAAAGATGGTGAGCTCTGTTACAAGGGGCAGTGTCACTGTGCACTGAAGAATCAATCTTACTTGTGGATACAAGTAGACACTATAGCTTCTGTGGCATTCCACTTTCTCAACTAATTTCCCCTCTCCCCATGCTTTTAGTGTATTGTTGTTTTTTCCTTTGGTACCTCTAAATAGTCATTTTTTAAAAATAAAAGACTCTTTTGAGGTGGTGGGGAGGGAAGGAGGGGAGAGGGAGAGGGAGAGAGAATGAGAGAGAATCCACATGGTGGATAGCTACTCTGGGCAAGTAGGGAGTGTTCGAAAGTGAATAACTCCTTAAATAGTCATTCTTGCCTATGCTGGACTCTTCCTTCTCTTTTTTTCTATACATTTTCTCCTTAAGCAATTCCTTCAAACTCACATTCTAGTTACCTCTTCTACACTAGGATGCTTCTAGCTGTGTGGACACCTTCCCAAGCTTCCCACTTGCCTGCTCAAACCTCAAACACAATCGATGTAAGATTAATATGCTAGTAGATTTTTGCTCTCAATAACCCAAGCTGAAACCCTCCTGTTCTGCACATGATCAGGTAATAACCTTCAGTGTGTTCTTTTGCTGCTGCAATGGTCTCCTCACACTTCTTCCCATGACTAAGCACTAGTTCCTCAGTCTTCCAGAGTTTGTGCAGCCTTGGCCATGGGACATGTTATGGATATTAGCAAAACGGCCACGTGGAAAGAGGAAGAAGCTGGAGTAGAGTGGGACGGGATAGGGCTGGAAAACTAATGTGATTGGAAAGAGGTTGGGCCATTGTAGTGTGTTACCACCACATGGATATACTCAAGCAGGCTGGGCACATCAGTAATCAGGTTTTAACAACAGAGCTGCAGCATGATTTCACCAATCGCTTCTTTCACAGCAGGGTCTGATCCAGCAGTAGGCAGTTGTAATAGTCTCCTACTGGTTTCCTGCTATCTCTTCTTTTTAAAAATCAAATCTGGCCTTTACACTATCATGTCTGACATTTTTCAGTGCTTCCCCATTGAGCAACGACAAGGGTATCAATCTTGGCCAGCTAGAAGCAGGAAGGTGGAAAGGAAACCTTAATAGCGAGTGCACCACTAATAGGGAACTTTTTTCCCTGTACCACAAAGCTGGCAGAGTTCCCAAGTTACATCATTGGCCTAAGTCTCAGGGTAAAGGTGACGCCAAGCAAAACTGTGACCCCCTCCTTGTTGGCACACAGCATGAATGAGAAAGACACTAGTGTGGTTGCCATCTACTGCTACATCTGTCAGCCTACCAGCAGATACAGTGACTTCTAAAAACAATTACATTTCATAATAAACTGGATGAACGTTTACTCACTGAACAAAGATAGTGAATAGTGGGAGCAAGAACTTTGGTGAATTTGAAATCCAGAAAATTAAAGCTCTGTAGAGGTTTGTGTTTTGTTAAAACTAATTTCCTTCTCTGATTTGCCTCCCCTTACATTTTCTTTTAAAGAACTATATCGACATGGGAGTCTTTTAAAGAACTATATCAACATAGAACTCCCTAACGCAATCCTGAAGTTCTATTCACAAGGGTACCTCTCAAAAATATATGCTGCCACTTATTCCAATTAATTTTAAATGAAAAATGACTTAATGTTAACTGCTTAGAATAAAAATGAACCAAACTGGCACTTTTAGGACTCATTGTTTTTTGCAAAAAACTACTGTTTAATTGAAATACCAGCTCCCGCAACAGCCCTAACAGAAACATAACCTATCTGTCACCAGTGGTCACAGAATGTATAAACTCAGTTTAGATCCTCTCATAGAAGTAGAAGTGACTGCTCTAATAATACTCAGCATGAGCCAACATACTTCTTTACTCACGAAATCTAGGAAGAAAACCCTCAAGCAGGTAGCATGGTGCCCAGCACAAAGAGTGTGACCAACAAACATCAGGTCTCCTCTTGCGCCAGCCCCTGCCCTGTTCCCACATGGAAAAGATCTGGTCAGTCTTGCTGTCTTTTTAAAGTGCTAAAGGAGAGCTGGCAAGTGATTTCTCCATAGCACTGCTCATACAGAAGCTCAAGTACCTAGACCACAGCCATCAAGGATCCCCTACAGCAGGGGTCTCCACATCCCAGTCCACGCCCCTTTGGGAATGAGGCTGCACAGTAGAGGTGAGCGGTGGGCTAGCTGGCAAAGTTTCATCTGTGTATATAGTCACTCCCAACCCTTTGCATCAACACCTGAGCTTCACCTCCTGTCAGATCATCTGCGACATCAGACTGTCATAGGAGTCCATACCATACTGTGAACTGAACATGCTAGGAACCTATACTGCACACTTCTTTGAATCATTCCCAAACCAACTGCCCCACCCCACCCCAGCCCATCAATGGAAAAACTGTTCTCCACAAAACAGGTCACTGGTGCCAAAAACGTTGAGGACAGCTGCCTTACAAGACAGACCCTACCATTTGAGGAAGATTGACAATAAAAGAAGGAAGTCACTGATTTAACAGAAAAAGACATCAAATAGAGATTAATTTAGCTCCCCAGTCCAATTCTGGGGGTATGGCAATATTCAGGAAGCTCAACAAATGAAATTTTTCAGCCTTCTACCCTTAAGGTACCCCTGGAATAAAGATAAAGTCATGTTCTTGTTAGGAAAATGATATCTTGCATGACCTGCCACTTCTTGCCTTCATGTAAGTAAAACCAGTGTTGACATATTAAAAGTCCTAAAGGCCTTCACTAGACATTAGCACTTTGGCCCAGATGCTCTAACAAAACCTGTTATCAGAGGTCACTCTTACATGCACAAAATTGTAATCCTTAAGATTGGACGAAAATAATTGCCTTTTTATGTGATATCAAGTTGAAAGCTGAGATCTCTGTTGCCAGGGGAATGAGATTTCTCTGGCAGTACTGGCCTTTTCCTGGCAGATGAAGTCAGTACTATAATCAGTAAGAAAGCAGTACTTAATTTTCTACATCCTTCTTGGGGTACAGGATTCCAAACAAAACCTTAGAGAACCATTTTTGATGGTCCCAAAATGTCCATGTACAGAAATTTCCCCTGTGAAATATCTGTATACTCAATAAAAATGCCAATCTATGCCCTTACTGTTTTAGCTGAAGGATCCACTAAATATTTAAGTATACAAACCCAAACCCCATGTGCATGTAAAACAACGCTTGTCTTGCTGTTCCTGATCAATATTTCTCTACTTTTTTGCCAAGGTACTAGAGATTGAACTCAGGGCCTGGTGAGAGGCAAGCACTCTACCACTGGGCTACAGCCCTCACCCTCTAAACGGCTTCTTAATCAAGAACCAACTCCAGCTGAGATCTCCTTACACAGTGAACTTTGGGATAAGGTCCCAGAAGTAAATAAGTCTCTTTAGAACAATGAGTCTCAAATTTGTGTCAAGTAAAGTTGTGTTACTAGACATCCTGGTAATAACTCCACTTTCATTAAGGTAAAACTCTCTGACTTTTTCTTTTGATCATCTTCTGGCCACCTGAAAGCCCTAGCCTAGATTGTTCCAGGACTGCACCTTGCCTTCCCCATGTAGGAACAGCTTGCTAGAGTTCAAATCCATCAAAGCTTTTTGCGGTATGATGGATAAATGGATGACATCCCCTCTTGCTGCTCATGCATAAATGGTGAACAATCAGCATCCACTTCCTGAAGAATTATACATAAAACTATGGTGAATGAAGTAGGATCTGTATTTTCACATGTTTATCCTTGACAATAAGAAAGTGCTCTTCTATGTGTAAATGTCACCTTCTTCCAGAGAAAAGCAAGTGAGACAAAAAGGAACAGAGAGATGTTTCTAGATCCATCAAATTAAATGCCATGGTGAAACCACTGGCAGTTTACCCTAGGACGAGGACTGCATATGCTGTTTCCAAACACACAAGGGAGGGGAACCAAGCTAAGGTGAACACCACAGGTTCACCAAACTAATTTCCTTTTTCTTTAGGTCATAGAGTTCTATGACCTAACCCTTCCAAAACCCTCATGTGACTGAACTCTAGTCACTGGCCAGCAAGATTATCTTTCCCTATTCCACATGATTTTCTACAACCTTTCCCTTCTAGGTAGGTACAGAGGATCCAGCAAAGAAAGAGATGCTGAGTTTTAGAAGACGGTAGATCTACTTTATAAAATAATTCTTCATTCTTAAATGATTATGATATAGAACCCAGGGCCAGCTTACATCCTGCCAACGTGCATTGGGCTAGGATGTGAACAGTAAATTCACTATCATGTCAAACCACTAAGATTTTGTCCTTTTTGTTAAGGGAACTAGCATTACCTACCCTGATTAAAATAAGAAGTTAACTAGATTCTGAAATATTGTTCCTTCTGTGACCTCAGTTTACAAAGTCAGTGTCCTGAACTAATCCTATTTAATTTTAGGACTGTGAAGCAACTCTTCGCAGATGGACAGTGTTTATGAATGCTTTGGGTTAAAGGACCAAGAAACAATATTTTTCATAGTACAAATGTGGAATTTGTGTCCAAAATCATAAACAAACATTCTCCTCATTTACTTCCCCAACTGTTTCATTCCTACTAAAAAAGAAACAAAATAAATGGAACCTGATATACCATATCTGAAAGGTGGAATCCACAAATATCATTTTGGGGTAGGGTGGGGGAGGACAGGAGAAGGAGAAAGGAAGAGCTAAAGCATCCAATCTCTTTCATATTATTCAGTCATCATTTATATGAGATTATCCTACTACAACACGTTTTTTTCATTTTGCAAATATGTAGTGTACAGACTTGCTTGGTTTGATGGGTTAGGTTTTCAAGAAAATTATATGTCAGGGCTGCCTGGCTTATTGGTTCTGTTCTCTATAAATTCCCTTTTTAATTCAGCTTTGAATAATAACATTCCTTAGTGTCAATGTGACAAATTGGCTTCAATCTTAATGGAGTGTGAGAATTGAGAAAAGAAGTGAGGACTAGTTGTGGTTCTTATCCTAGCAAGGCAGAAATAGAGAATTAAGTTCATTGACAGCCTGGCAAAGAAGCAGCACATGAGGTATTGAATCTATCTATCTATCTATCTATCTATCTATCTATCTATCTATCTATCTATCTACCTATCTATCTATCCATCCATCTATATGATCTATCTATCTACATATATATCGGCTATTGAATGCTAGTTTCTCTTTTTTCCTTTTCCAAAAACTGGTGCTCTGATATACATAAAGCCTTAAGTAAGGCTGAATGCTCTCCTGAAAATGGATGGGAACTGGGAAGCCAGCCATGTGGTCCTACTAGATCACATTCAACACTACTCCTTATACTAATGAGGCAGTGACAGCCTTGGAGACTGGGGCCCATAATTTCTACTCCCTCCCTCTCAACCCTGCAGGAACTCTGAGTAATACCATTATACTTATAACTTCCTGCCCAAGATGTCTAAATATTGGAGTTGGTAATGGTGGGTGAGTGATTGTGAAGATGATTGTGGAGTTGGTAATGGTGGGTGGATGAGTGTGAAGATTGAGTTTAGATGAATGCAATATTTAGTCAGAAGATTTAACCTTTTTTTTTTTTTTTTTTTTTGAGCCAGGGATCGAACTCAGGGCCTTGCACTTGCTAGGCAAGCACTCTAACCACCGAGCTAAATCCCAAGCCCCTCAAAAGATTTTAATCTTTTAACCCTCCATTCATATATATTAAAATACAACAAAAAGTTGAAAGAATAGTCCTTCTGCATATGTGAATCATTATTCCAGGATGTTAGAGATAAAACTGTAGTCTACGTTATATGCATATCCAGGGCACAAATAAGCATATGGACTCAAAAGTCTTTCTCAGTAGAATAAAAGTATGTTACAACTGTGAAGGACTTAAAATAAAATATAGCACAAGTCTTTCACACTAAAATTCGAGAAAATAAGTGCAGAAAGGATAAGTAACTTGTCCAAGGTCTGGTTCTCTGATATGACTGACAGATTTGATATGACAGAAAGTACACGCTCACATATATATTCACACATACACAGGGAGGGAGAGGAAAAATGATATATAGTAATTTGCATGCTAAACTTTGGATGCCTGGAGGCAGTATGATATTTAAAATATATCCTTAAAGCATGGATCATGCAGTGAAATTATTCTTAAAGATTTAAAATTTAGGATTAGAAAAGCTTTTGCCAAGGTTTTATCAAAATATGGATTGGGAGGACTTATTTCCTTATATGCTCTTTCCAGGGATAACTGCGCAAATCAATGGAGAACACATTTCTTAGAGATTTGTCAAAATACGCTCTCTACTGACATTTCTGTCTCTACTTACAAATAGAAATGGGCTACATTTTAAACTGGGTTTTGATATCTAAGCCTTTTCAGGATATTAAAAATAGACCCTAACACAGTAGCTGATGCTATGCCTTTTGAAATCATTTTGCATTACATAGCTTTATAGGCACAGTTCAGAGCTGTTAGGATGGTGGAGTAAATTACAAGCTGTGTTTGTAACAGGAATAGAAATAATAACATCAGTTCAAGTGGTTCCAAGGAAGTTCCCCAACCTCTGTTCTCCAACACCTGGAAAGTAAAATTTGAGAATGTGCCACAGATGGCATCAATGCTGTGAAGTCACCCCTAACAGCTCCTAATGAAGTGAACCATGTTGGTTCCACAGAAAACAATATCAAAATGAAACAAGCAAACAAACAAAAGAGGTCACCCAGCCTGCAGAGATTGTCAGGTCTGTTTTAGGGACTGCATCTTCTAACTAATTAGAAAGGCAGGACCTTCAATTCTTTGGCCAAAGGCAGGGGAGGCAGCTGCTGGGTGAGAATTTTCCTACAGCTGGATAATTCAAAGAGCATCAGTGAAGTTTTACCCGCTCTGTACTCCCTACTTCACGGTTGGGAGTTGTCTGTCTGTAGGGTTTTTGATTCAGCAAATCAGTGGGCAGACATATACAGGCAGAATGGCAAGGAAAAGCTTTCCAACCCTCCTTTCAACCTGTCTCACTATAGTCAAAGGTGGCCACAGAGATAAGTCTCTCCATAGGTGAACAGTGCACCAGTACAGAGCAAGAGAAACTGTACAGCATTGGACATGCAATTATTAAACAGGAACACCTTCAGAGATGGGCACAAATGGAGATAGGTAAGAGTCAGAGAGAAGTGTAATAAACTGAAAACACTATATGTCCACTCAGCAGAGAAACCACTGTTTCCAGCTTGGACTCCAGTCAGGAAGTTCGTTTTCCCACCCACAGTGGCCTCAACCTTTCTTCTATATAGTAAGCACAGAGGAGTAGTGCTAAAAGAGGACATAGATTATAGAAATGCAGACAGAGCCAGAGCAACATGGTCAAGTGAGACCTGGGTTAGGGAGCAGAGAAAACCACTGTGATTCTGTAGAATTTGTGGCAGGAAATAAAATTCCCTACAAATACAGCAATGAAGATGGTATTTTAATGACTCTTGAGGAGGTGAAAAAGTAGAAACTAGGATAAACTCCATATGGTTAATTCACGGTTAGCCCTATATATTCACAGTTATATATTCGTGGTTTGGTTAATTTATCACAGAATAAATGTAAAGGGTTTGCACAGTTAACCAATTAAATGTAATTTTTAAAATGTTATTTATAACCTGATATTCCTTTGGATCTCTCATCTGCTGTCAGCAAATGTTACACTATTTATTCACTCTTAACCAATCTTTATTTAACCAACTTGCTGAACTTACCAGTACCTCTCATTCCTTCTCTACATTATTCTTATTGATTGCCCTTGTACACTGTAAAAGGTTTCTCTCTAGATGTCTCCACACTGTCTGCTTTCAGGAGTCAGTTTTGTCTTCAAATATGTTTATATCCATATGTTTACATCATTTTAATTACATAATATAATTAAGTATGTATACTGCAAAATGAGAAAAAAAGACTGATAGGAGAGAGCTGTCTATATTAAAATTCAATTAAATGCTTTGGATAGACTTAATTAAAGTAAGTTTTTTTTTTTTTTAACCAACACTTCAATTAGGTGTCAAGGCAACTGTAAAATTTTTTAAATGTAGAAATTTAAGATCTTACACACAAATTTCTTTGGAAATATCTCAAAGAGTTCTTGACCCAGTAAAGAAAATAGAGCCAGAAATTCTAACTAATGTATTAGAGGGGTAATTTATGCAAGAAATAAGCAGAACTCTAATTGAAAGACCAACATACAAAGAAAAGGTCTAGGCCCTGCACTAAAAGATTACTAATGCACATTTATGTTAAATTGAAATAAAATGTTTAAGATATATTTGTACATATCAATTATTTATGATTCTGTTTTTAACCACTTTTTAAAAATGGTTCTGATCACATCTGCTGTAACAGCTTTTACTGTAACTAAATGTCCAATGTAGCTTAAAATTTAATCCAATGCAATAATTTAAACAGTTACTTTAGAAAACGTTTAGATTCCCTGATAGCTTCCCCCTCCCTATAATGGTGACTGGGTCATCCCAGTGTCTGGTGGTGCATGGGGGAATCAGGCACCATGCCTGTGCTTTCCATATGTGCTGCATGGGACTAACTGGTCTGCAGCAATACCTCTTGTTTTCTTGTCACCCAGTACCTTTCTGTTCACTGACGGGAAAGTATCAGGCTGGTCTTTCTTTGACTTGCAGTAATGTTCCCAGGTACGCTGGCCATGTCACCCTTTGCTGGTTCAGCTTTGCTTCAGCTCTGGCTGGTTGCAGATCCTGAAGGCTGTGACACATAACATGCAACCTGGGACCTAACATCTGTGTTACTATTATTGCTTACTGGGCAACCCTGCTGTGTGTTAACTGAGCTGCCTCACACTGGCTGTGGGGCCTCTGCTGGGTGCCCCTAGCAACTCCCCAGTCCCAGCAAGAGTTCAGGGTAGAATCCCACACCTGTAGGGGGTCTCTGGATTCCTCACTCTCCAACACCACAGCTCACAGAAAACCATGGAGATGTCCCTTGTGCGCACTTCTGTTTCTCATTCTATTTTCACCCTCCTTCTTGCTATCTTTTCCTGAGCCAAGATATAGGCACATCTTTCTTGCATTTCTCTTAGAGCATATTGTCCTTTTTCTTGATGCTAATCTTTTCCTAATCACAGCAGAAGCCATGAGCTGGGTCCTCCAGTCTGTGTTCTTTATATCCAAAGAACAGACAAAAGAATTTAAGGACAAGAAGTCCACTGTGCCTTAGGAATAAGACAAGACTTCTAGAGAAGTGGATGGGTGTGCAGTATTTAATATCCCTACTTTCATTTATAGATCTATTTCTTGTTCCAGATTGAGGGTTCCAACATTCCCAGTGAATGCTTTTGTCATTATCATAAAGTCATCCCTATCTCCAGTTAAAGATTAACACTTGATACTGCTATACAATGTATCAATGTCTGGGCTGGACTGTACAGTGATGCAGGTGCCAGAGAGGATAAAACCAAGCCATGCACAACTCTGCCAGAAGCATTATCTTCTCAAAACACATTTTGGTCTTTGTGCTATTACAACAAGAGGCATCTTCCTTGCTTCTAGAGGGTGCACTGAAAGGACAGGTGATTCCGCCCTACCTCTACCTGGGCCCCATGTTCCTGGGAGAAGGGAAGAATATGGTTTGCTGGCTATAGCAGTTTCTCCAGCACATGATAGGCAAATAAACATATATGGAAATGTGTTGAAGGCTATAAGACCACTAAGACACATTAGGAAAATGACATATGAACTATCAAGCAAGTAGACATAAAAATCTCACCACGACAACACTACACTACTACCTAGTGATCCTGGAATGCCCAGGATTCCCTTCTCATGTTTTGGTAATGCTTAGCTGTGCTCAGTGATGAGTCCATATTGGAATCTCAGGCTGTTCTCTCCAAAGGCTGATGATCCCCAGCAGATCTTTTAAAAAAGTCTCCTCACATTTATACTCAAAGAGGCTCTCTTGGGAGAAATCAAATTTATGTATTTTCTTAGATAAAAGCAAAATTGTGTTCTTTATATTCTGTTTGGGACTATCAGTCCTGAAGGGAAAAGTTAACCTTCTCTGCCCTCAATGCAGTGCAGTTAATGGATCTACCACTGGAAAGAAAGGACTCTGCTTCTACTAACTGAAATGAAAAGCCAGCATGCAGAAACGATTAAACCTTGAGATATGTGACAGATAAATGGCAACTTGGTGGCAGATCAAGCTAGGTGAGATAGCCCAGACAGGACAAAATTTATAAGGCAGATTTTTGGATAGGGGAGATTTGGAATTTAATGGCAAAGTCTATTGCTAAAGGCCCACCATGGCTTAAAATGTCTGTGATGCAATGCTCTGGGCAAATAAACATCTCTGAATACAGCTGTATCTTCGTTTATGGACTTTATTTGTTTTATGATTTTGGGGAAGATAGTTGTATTTGTATTTGTGTGGGAAGATGGCCTTGGTCGTGTTTGTCACCCAATGTGAAGTTTATAAATGGAAGCAAAATTCTGCATAATGCTTTTGTTTGGGAACTGGATTACTTGCAAACAGAAGCATTTGCAAACCAAGGCAATACTGAATTTAGATTCTATTTCAAATTCAACCGTCTTCTACTTTTCAGTGCCTGACACATAAAAGCTGAAGTTTAATTTTGATCACTGCTACTTAGTAACCATGTCCAGATTAGACTCCATATTAACTTTAAGTCGACTAACTGGTTAATCTCTTCTCCAATTATGAAGTCTAAGCTTAACAAAGTGATAATGAATAGCCTCCTTTCCCCTGTATAACCCAGATTTATGCTTCTGGAATCAGTCTGCTGAACTTAATATCCTTGGATCATAATCACTTTTTCCATTTTTAAAAAAAACTCCTGTATTTAAATGTGCCTGAAAATGTTTCTTTGTAATGGGATCTCTTCATAAGAGGGCAATCAGTATGTGGGTACAGGCTGAAGGCAACTTCAGAGATGAAGAAGTGACCCTAAACATTTCATAAAATTTTAGAATCCATGTGGATTTTGTCCTCACAAAACACAGAACTGAAGAAAAACACTGTCAACTAGAGGGAAATTAAACATAATTTCCTGGCATAAAAGCAAAGTACAGAGCAGCCACAAGGGGACTGCAGCCCCTGAATGACGGCTGGGTAGGGGTTCTTTCTTTCTTTTCTTGTGATTAAGAAAAATTTAAAAAAATTTTGGAATGATGGGCACAGGTGAGGGTTCTTGGACTGGGAAGACTCTGTTAAACTGTTCTTGACACTCGGCACCATCAAGTTCATCTGGTTGCTAACATCCTGTGTCAATAATTAGACTGATCACAGCTTTCCAGCACAGAAGTTATCTAATATATTTTGTCTTTATCTGAAGACAACTGGAAAAAATGCTCATTAACTCTCAAAGAAAAAAAAAGAATAAATCAAATGCTTTTTTGAGTATAGCTTTTTGGATAAAACTGCTACACAATATCCTTTATGTCATGTAAGATGTTCATGCCACAATCATAATGAAACTCATTTTTAAAACTCTACCTCAAGGCTTTGTTTTATTTCATTTATTACCAAATAGCACCTACTATGTCGTTACTGCCTATTTCTATCAGATCCTCCTTTATTAATAGCTGCTTGTATGAGTCAAGCAGTTCTTCAACATCCCTTCCAGGGATTTCATGAATGCTGACTTTGTAAACAGTAAATGTTTCACAATTTCTATGATGACCAATGGGACAAATGTTGGTTGAGAGCAAGACTCTGGAGCAAGACTGCCCAGGGTTTAGTCTTGGTTCTGTGATTTGCAAGCTAAATGTCCTTGTGAAAATTATTTACCTCACTGTGAGTCTGTTTTCTCATCTGTAAAATGGGGAAATGGAGAAAACTATATCTCACGCAGTTGTCATGAGGATTAAATGTTAAGAACTTGGAGGAGTGTCTGACACATGAAAACACTATATAGGCATTGGCCATCATCACCATTCAAGCCTGCGTCTTTAGTAGTGAGAGTATAAGTGTGTATAAATCACAGGAACTTTTCACACCAAAAGTGATATACATAACAATAAAGGAGGTAAATGGGGAAGCTCATGGTTCTCTATCAGGAAATCATGAGAATTTAGCTGTTGAATCTTCATAAACAGAATAATTAGTAATTTATGCTTGGCTCCTTTAAGATTTTTTTCAGAAAGTTATGGAGTCCCTTCATAACTGTAACTGAATGTACATCTATTTAACTAACTTGGTGTGATTTTTCTGGAAGGCCCTGTGTAGTGCCTCACAAAGCTTTTCACAGAAGAATCTCTCATAAAAGAGAAGAGGGAATTAAGGTACATCACCCCACCTCCACCCCAGACCTACATTTTGGACAATCCAGACCTACATCTTGAGGTTTAATGGAAAGTGACCTCTTTCAGCAGGAAATTTCCTTAGAGTCTCCTGTTTCATCTTTAAAAACAATGCGTATTCTGCTTTATCTTTTATGACATGTATCAGTTTAATATAAAAATAACTGAAAGGCACATAGACTTTATCCACTTATCCTGCAACTTTGCTAACTTCTTCCCTGTATCAAGGATGTGTAGGCGAACTGTAATGTGAAGACACAGATCCATGGAAAGTCAGCTACGACCATTACCACCTGTTATGGTTTATACGCGATGCACATCAAAGCCTCCTGTACTCAAAGGTGGGATCTTTGGAAGGTGACTAGATTACACAGGCATTATAGCTGACTTCCTACTAAGAGGTGGGGCCTGGTTGGAAGAGGTGGGTCACAGTGGGTGTGACTGGAAGATTATATCTCCCTTCCAACTCCTCCCTTGATTCTTTCTGCTTCCCTCTCACTATGCTGTGAGCAGTTCTGCTCTGCCATTTCCCTCAACCATGCCCTCCTGCCTTGGAGCCAGCAGACTATGGACTGGAAGGTTAACCAAAATAAACCTCTAGTTTCTTACATTGAGAATGTCAGGTAATTTGTCCTAGCAATGAGGGAGGTAACTTAAGACACCACCTACCTGGTGGAGTATTATCTGAATGTCAGAAAGAAGAGTTAGCTAGAACCAAAGACCTTGGGCTCACAAATGAATAGATAAAATAATAATATAAAAAATCAACTCATGAACAAGTTGCCTTCCAAAGTTACATCATGCTAATAACACATCACTTCTAGTTGCCTAATCTTCATCACTTGCCTGAATGTTAGGAATATGGGCCAAAGTAATATGAGGTTTAACTGCTGATTACCTGGGGGGGGTCAAATCAGAATAATCATGTCCAGAAGGTATGCAGCAATAATGCATTTATCAAAAAGAAATAAACCTCACAATTCAGCAACAATATCTACATCTTTGAAGGTGTCCATTATTAAAAATACACATATATTAACTGATATGATCATTTATCATGCCTTGAAGATATCTCTTTCTCCATCTCTTCCTCCACTGTGTATGTGTGTGTGCGTGTGTGTGTTTGTATGGGGGGGAAGCCAAATAAAATGTATACATCAGGAAAAGAAAAACTTGTATAAATATTTTAATATTAAATTTAATGAGATGTCATGAAATTAATACAAGTTACCTTGGCCTCTACAATTAGAAGAGGTGCTCAAAGTGGTGGCTATTAGCAACCAGATATTTATTAGTACAGTGAATTGCTGCAGTGTATATACATTTTTTGGCAGACTCTATATCTTTATTAGTATGTTTGAAGTACACAATGTTTACATTCTGTGTGTGGAGCTCATACATATACATAATACATTTTAATTCCTTTTTTATCCCCCTTCCCTTTACTTCCTCCCCACTCCACCCATCTCTTAATCTTCTTCCTTCAGTCATTTATAGGAAAAGGGTGCACATTGGGACCTTAATGTTAAGTGAAGTAAATCAGACATACAAGTTTAAATATTGCACAGTTTCTCTTATATGAGAAACACAAAGTATAAATAAAGAACAAAAGAACAGAAAAATAGGAAGTAGGGAGATAGATCTTTTTCAAAGGGAAAGGAAATCAAGAGATGGAGGGGGAGGAAGGAAAGGGCAGGGGATGAAAACAGGTATTAAGATATGTGTTATGTTCCAAACTCCACACAAGGAATGTAAGTATTACGTACTGCAAACATGTACTAAAAAGCAGCATAGCAGAATTTTATCTTTTAAAAACTCTACTTCTAATATTTTGAGCACTTCTTTCCTGAGGAAGTAAAATGGTGTTTGGTCCTTGTACAGCATCAATACCTAAATGCTTCTGGATGATGTTTTAGAATGATAATGTGTTTCTAAGTACTAGAGACATTTTAAACCAAATTATTTACAATTCAATTTTTGATACATTTTACTAGTTTTGGTTTAACCATGCTTTTTATGTCTTTCTTCTATCCATTCAGACATTAGTAAAGAGAGTTGGCAGATTCTACAGTTTGTAGCAGGGTTTTTAAATAAGGCAGCATCTTAGAAAGATTTTTTCTTTCTTTCTTTCTTTTTTAACTGAGCAAAACTGGTAAAGTGGCCCAAAACTTTTAGGTAGCATGGATTAACTTTCCTTTTTTTTTTTTTTTTTTTGGTGCTGGGGATCGAACTTGGGTCCTTGTGCTTGCAAGGCAAGCACTTTAACCACTGAGCTAAATCCCCAGCCCTTTTTTTTTTTTAATTAAAAAATAGTCCAGTGTAAGCACACATGGATAGAGTGAATTATGGTTTTTTTTTTCCACAGTCGTTATAAACTGAGCTTTAAAATGCTTAGTTTGGAATTCTTTTCTTTACAATTGAAGGGAAAATAACATTAGTCATTTCTTACTATAAAAATTTTAAGGAGAATGTTATTTTAATAAAAATGAGAATGCTGTGGGGTAAAAGTTAGCCCTCTCTTCTTATATTTCTACTATTAACATCAGGGCAGTATTGAAATAATGAATGCATTGTTAATGAACCCAAGAAAATAAAACTGTTAGTATCTGATCCCACCCTTGTTTCCAGTACATCTGCTCTGAGAGGGCCTGTTGTTATTCAACCAGCTAATCACCATCTTTTGTTCGCATCACTGTGTTTTTACTCATCAGGCCTGATCTCCACTGCCATCTGGTACTTGATAGATAATTGCCTTTTCTCATTCCCAGGAGCCTGAAAGGCATCTCAGGAGAAACTGAACTGGACATTCTTAACAGGTAGACCAACAACTGGAGCTGTATGAAAGATAGCTAAAGGGACAATTTTCAGTGGAGCACAGACTTTGTCCTATACTGCACCAACCTGGAGTTTATGTATGATAGTCTGACTATGCCCTTCAGGATAACTCTCTCTAGAATCTACTTCCACTTTCCCTGGGAGCCTCATCTGCTACCACAGCAACTGAGCTAGCACCTCCAAGAAAACCCACAGCCCTCAGATGACTCTTAAGCACAGTCCCCGTACTGGGAATAAAATATGGAACAGTGATCATATTTTAAGTTTCTGTTTATAAGAATTATTTTTCCGAGTACAAAAAAAAAAAACTTCAGAAAACTTAGTATAAAAAAGTTCAAAGATGACTGCAGAAACATATCTCCGATGATAACCATAGTCGCAATTGTTTATAAACCCACAAATACTTCTTTTTCCAAAAAGTGAGATCTGTGCAGGAGAGTCCACAGTCTCCTTTTTTCCCTCCATTTATTAATATGTCATGAGTTGTTAATGGGATATTTCCTTTTTGTTGATTTTATTTTTTTTTAAACAGTGGCAAAGTTTATTTAAAAGGCAAAATGGAGACTGGGAGAGAAACTGACTCTGCAGAGCAATTTAAGCCATACAAAGAAAAAAGGTAGAAAAAATAAAAATAAAACAAAAATACATACTGTGTCTGAGAGACACAGCATGGGCTATTATGGAAAGATATGATAGCACTGGCTCCTCATGGCTTCCTTTATTCTATAGTCTCTAAAACTTGAGGAAACCCATGAGAACTTCTACATTTGGGTGCTGAAAGGTGGTGCTGGGATCCCACGCCTCAGGCTGGCGTCAGGTCTAGGACATTCACAGGAGAAGTCACCTCTGTTTGGGATCTTGTAATTAACAGATCATGCCTACTTTCCCACCCAGCTTTTGCCACAGGAGCTACTCTCCTCTTTATTATTGATTTTAAAGTACCTCACAGTAAATGCTTTTAAAGTGCTTCTCTCAGTCACTTTGCATCCTCTAATACTTTGCACATCTAGCCTCTATCTTTATCTCTCGTTGGTATTAGTCCCTTAGGAGGACCCAAGGCCTGCCTTTGGGGCTCTGAAGGAGCTGATACAGAGGCACCTCAGTTCACAATTCTGGTTACAAACTGAGTTGGACAAACTGAATCAAATTTGATGGCTAGGTTCAAGGCTGACCTTATGAGAAATTTGATTGGGTTCTTGTCCAGTTCAGTTTGCAACCAGAATCATGGAGAGAATTGAGCTCATGAACCAAGGTACCACTGTAATCCACCACAAGCTCCTGTCTCTCTGTAAAAGAATGATCCTTTTGGGGGGGGTGCTGGGGATTGAACTCAGGGCCTTGCACTTGCTAAGCAAGCTCTCTTCCACTTGAGCTAAATCACCCACCCCAAGAAAGGATGATTTTAAAACTGTTCTCAGTTCATCCCTTCTAGCCACTCTGCTATGCTGCTCTTTTGACCCTTTTTGGACAAATATAGAAATATGCTGTGTACATAGAGATCTTTCTTTAAAAGTCTGCCATCTTCAATGAGATCAAAGAAAAATGGCTTCTAAATGAATCAGGTAGAGTGTGATATAGTTTATTTTTAATAAGTATATCCCTTATATCAACCATACTAATGTTTTTATACTTTGCTATTATGTGTATAAATGTGTGAATGTTTTTCTACCTCATGATGTACATGCCCCATCAACACAGCTATGCAGTTTTTCAATACGGTACCCTAGTTGGATAATTCATTGCTATCACATGTGGACTTTATATATGGTATTAATGTTATTTTCAGTAAAAATGATACCTGTATCATAAACATTTAATGTTCACAAAACAAGTGACTTTCATTATTTCATTCGAGACTCACAAGCATCCCCTAATATAGACAGGGTAGTTACACTTACGTGTAAGACTCTGCTACACTGATAATTGTATCAGTAATGCCACACACAGTGCCTGGTACACAGGAGTCAATAACAATTGAACAATATCAAGTTAAGTGTTTAGACCACATCCTGGGGATGGTACTTGGTAATGATGCACCCATATTCAGAACCCTTACAAGTTCAGTGTTCCTTCTACTGTCCCCCACTGCCTCCTGCTGGACACTCAAGTGCCAGTAACAAAGCTTTTCATTCATTCCTACCCATCACAGGGTACTGGGTGTTCCATATCCAGCTCAAAGACCCTCTCCTTGTTCCAGGTGTCAGGCTTCCATTCATAGATTGAGAGAGAGGCTGGGCCAAGAGCAAGATTAAAATTGGTGCATGTTTCACTGCCTGAAGAATTAACCTTTGTTGAAGGTGTTTGGTCAAGTCAAGGAGAAATCCTGGCCCTGTCATCCTTGCTGTGATCTGACACTTGCTCTTAATGCTGAGAAGAATAAAATCATTCTTGCTGTATAGAAAAGGGCACTAAGTGAGTCCATTCAAAAGCAGGCACATAAGGAAGGCTGTAGTGCCTACTCTGTAAATTAGTATGATTTAAGAGCCAAGTCTATCCTGGAGAAAGAGGGTTAGGAAGAGGTAATCAGACTCTTTGCCTCTGGTGGGAAGTTACGAAGTAAAACCTAAGTAAAGGGAGTTAGACATAGAAAAGATCCTAGCCTGGAAAAGTGAAAAACTGAAAATGAAAAACTTTAGACAGAGACATAACTGTCAGAGAGCAAATTCTTACTGTGGAACCAACTCAGACCACTGTCAGAAAGCCTGTGGTCCACTTCAGGGCAGAGTTAAGAGAAAGATCAGAGTACAGAGATGCTCCACCAACTGGCAAAATTTTCTGAAGGCTCATAGATCTAGGCCACTGAGCACATCTACCTTCTCACTCCTCCACGAAGCAATGGCTGAAATATCCTCTCCCTATATGGCCTTCAAGGCTACAGCTATAGTCCATTTAAATCTGATTTCTGGTACAGAAAGGCTCAAGAAATGGGAGGAGGCAGTGTGAGCCCCCAAATGACTCCAGGGCAGCATCCCAGTAGCCTGGCCAGGGAATGTAGGAGCATCTGTTTCCCACCTCTCCACTCTCAGCCACGACAGCCAATACCACTTATAATTCTCTATTCTCCTTGTCCCACCCTCCTTGACACCTAGAGTTGAGGAATATTGGGCAACACACCCAACATGATGTAAGTGGGACTGGGAAATCCACACCGTGCCAGAGGGACACGTGTGGCTTCTGCACCTCTCTTAGCTGTTGCCTGCCACACTATTGGGCCTCTTCCCTACTAGAAGGAGAAGATAACGACTACTTTATCTGTTAATTTCCTCTAAGGGAAAAGGATAGAGGAAGAGGAAAGCCAGGTAAGAAGCCCAAAGCCCATCTTGAAGAAAGGGTTCCCCAGCCTCACCCTTCTGAATCTCTGTCCCTTATCAATATTTATGTCTATCTAGCCTTTCCCCTTGGCACGATCTGAAGGCTCAAGACTGTGGCAGATGCAAACAGGGAGGACTGACAGGTACGTACATGACTCTAAAGACAGCAACAGATAACAGGTTCCCTGGATGCAGACTCCTACCAAAATCTCCAAGGGATAACCCAGCCCCAGATGTTACTTTCATGTACACCTTGCCTTTCAGAAACCACTTTCCCAGTGAACTGCTTTATATGCTGCCAGAAATAGAATGCAGCTGGGAGCTCTGAGCCATGCCACTCGGCAAATCATTTAACTGCATACAAATGATAGCTATTATACAGCCAGGATCCCCCAGGGAAATAATTTCTATTCCCAACTCCACCCATAACCTGATGAGTCAGTTGAGGTCAGCTTGGAGCAGTGTGCTGATGAAGCCAAGGGCTCAGGAAAGATTCTCTGGTAGACCTGGAGGTGTTGTGGAGCAAAGCCCTGCCTCCCCAAACCACATCCTGTAATCTGAAGCACCTGCCCTGCAAATGTGCGTTGGACATAAGGGAGCTGCACTGATGGTTCTGGAAGCCAGAACTCAATTCTGGGGAAACAATTCAGCAACATGACATGACCTGTCCCCCACTTTAGGAACCAGGGTTGCTGTTTTGATGATACAACGAAATCATACTTTGCCTTAAGTCTGCTTGTATCACACCAAATACATCACATTCTTTTCTTACTCTATCTCTAACAGCTCCCCTTCCCTCTTAAGTTCACTTTTTGATCAGCAATAGTTAAAAACAATAAATAATAAAGCAAATGCATAACTATATCTAATTAAGAGTCAGTAATGTTCTAAGTAAGGAGCTACAGAGGGAACATAAAGCCTTAATGCATTGGCTTTGTGATTGCAGAGATCTCCTTCTACCCTGGATTCGAAGATTTGTAGCACGATACCAGGAAGGAGATCTACCTTCTCTGTATTTGACAAAAGCACCTAGGATTCATTGCTCCTCAAGTATGCTAGTTACTATAGTTTATTACAGTCTTACTTAAATACCATTCAGTTAAGAATGCACTAAAATCTTTAGTTTTTTATTGATTGATTGATGCTGCATGTGGAGCAGCTCCCAAAACTGTCGACCTGAATATTTCTAGCTCCCCCACCCCCTGCAACCTCACTCCAGGTTTTGAGTGTGCCTGCTGGACTTCTGTTACAGTGATGTAGAAATGAGGTCCAACACACAAACACACATACATACACAGCAACAGTCACAGACTCGGCCAGGCTACTACAAGTTTTTGAGGAGGATTCTTTGACTGAGATTTGGCAGGAAGACAGCAAAATACAATTGGTAGAGTTGTGGCATGTTAATCGTGGTATCTGAGACTGCAAAACAGGATTTTAACATTTTGTTATAGTTTAAAAATATACCCTTCCATTTTGGGCATTTCTTGGAGGAGTAAAGATTTTTGCTTTTAGCCTTACTTCTTAGTTGGACAGCGATTTCTTTAAACACATCACTTCAGAGAATCAGGATAAAATGGAACCCTAATTACATTAAATGTTCATCTTTTTGTTTTTATCTAATACAATTAATAAATAGTTAGCATTTGACGAGCACTTACCATGTGTTACTCATCCATTCGATAAATATCAACTGAACATCTACAACATTCCAGGCACTATTCTAGGCACTGGAGACACAACAGACAACAGGACATAAAAAGCCTCTGGTTCATGAAGCTGATGTTCTAATGGAAGTAGAGAAGTAACAGACAAAGAGGCCTGGGTGATTAGAGAATGCCTCTGGAGGATGTTAGCTTAGATCTGATGGTGAGGAAGACAGCCACATGAAGACGAGTGGACAAGCCTTCTAGGAAACAGAAACACTTGCACACAAATGCTAATGCAGGTACTTGGCATGTTAAAGCAGGAAGGTCAGTATGGTTAAATCAAAAGAGCAAAACTGGCACAAAGTGACGTCTAACGCAAAGGCAGGAACTGAATCAAGCAGGGTTATACAAGCTTGGATGAGAAGCTTGGTTTTTATTCAATATTCCGAAAGTTGAGAAGTCATTGGAGGAAAAAGTCAGATGACAGAATTTTAATTTTTAAAAGATCACAGAAAATTGCGCTTGGAGGCATGGATAGGGGAGGATAAAAGCAGGAGGGCTATTTAGAGACCACTTCAGGGGGCCAGTGTAACATGAATGTCAGACCCCATGCCCGGCATCGCACCCTCAGGCGGTACCCTGAGGAGATGTATGAAACTGCACAAAGACGAGGGCTTGGAATAAGGACAGTGCTAGACTGATCCAGATGCATAAGTGGGTGGAACTGCATAAAGATAGGCAAGTAGGTCCTCAAAGCAGCAGAGGTTTGAAGGCATAATCAGGTTAGCAGCACAGCAACAGTGGTCAGATGATGAGGTCCACCCTGCAAGAAGCTCTATTCTAGGGATGGCAAACCTACGGCATGTGCGCCACAGCAGAGTGTTTGTTATCAATGAAAGCTCTAAAAGGTTCACCATCACTGCTTTATTTACTGTTCTATAAATGGGAAGCACTTGAAGGTAGCCAGCCCAGCTACACCCTGATTCCAGGAACCTGCCCTGGGGTCCAGGGATAAACTATTTTTAACCTAAACCAGGAGGAGCATAATTCAAACTCCTGGGAATAAATTCTAGGGCTTGGTGCCTCCTGAAGGCAGAATGAGAGCATCACGAGGACCCAAAGCAACTCTTCAGGGGAGGGTATGGTGTGGGAACTGGGAACACACCACTGCTCTCTCAGGTGCATGCCCAGTCCTCTAAAAGTAAGGCAGCACGGCAGCTGCTTCCGCACGAGTCCCCTGCCTGGGGTCAGTTCCTTTTCTGCAACTAGTGCAGCATTCTAGAACCAGCTTCTCTTTCATCTTGAGTGCTGAGACTCCTGAGCCAGGCAGGAAAAAAAAAAAATTAACCCGTGTGGCAGGTCTTCATGGAGACAAAGACTTTGCCTGAACTGAGGGACAGTAACCTTAGAGGAAGCCTGTCTAACCATGCCTTCTGCCTCAGCTGGCTGGAAAGCAGCTAGTTCCCCCAGAAGCACGTCAGAGGAGACTGCTGCTGTCCCCAGTGGTAACCAGCAAAGAAAGTGACTGTGAGCCAAGCATGTTCTGTTTGCTGTCTACCCCCCACTCCCACCTACCTGCTCCTCCACCAGCTCTCTTATTTGCAGGAGCACTGTCCCCATTCCAGTAGTGCTGAACTTCTTGAGGAGGAAGGAGTGGAGATCATTTCAGTAACTGAGCAATCCTGAGAGAGTCGTCACAAAGCTGGTGACCCTGGTTACTGTCTCCTGTTGACCTTTCCTAGAGCTGGGTAATGTCAGCCCGCTGCTAATCAAGACTTGGGACAATACAGCAGAGTAACAGCTCAGCCCCCAGATATGTTCACCAGGTTACAGAAATTCTGCCCACCTTTCTGAGCCGGGGAGAGACTGTTACAGTTAGGCTGTGTCTGTTGGTATGTAAACACAGTAAATACTTGACAAGAAAGATGAGAGAAAGCCATGACTAGTTTGAGGCAAACATGTGGTTTTTTTTTTTTTTCAAGTGGAGCTCAAAAATGTAGCAAAGACATGAAGAATTCCAGTACACAGTAGTGAGCACCAATATAACATGTAGAACCTGAATATACCAATACTCAAGTAGTATTAGGGATGAATGATGCACAGCCAGAAAGAATGTGCTAGGAGACTGCACTGCAGTAACAACCAACCACATGTCATGACTTTAACATGACAAATTCAGTTCTCTTATTTTATTTTTTTTACCAATAACATGTATTGATACATTGTAGATAGACATAATGATCACATTCATCATAGTTTGTACCTGTACATGATATATCTTGGTTCCCCCCCTTCCCCACTCTGCCCTTCCACTCCCCCCCTCCTTATTTACAATAGCTTTATTTACATTTTTCCATTTTTTCTTTTCTCTTTCCCTTCCTTCCTTTCCCCCTTTTCCATCTCTAGTTCTATTCCCATTTGAACACTATCTTTCTTCTTCACCATATCTATTATACCTTTTTGTTCTTATTTACACTTATGGTTTCTCATATCAGAGAAACAATCTGATATGTAGTTATGTGTGTCTGGTTTATTTCACTTAAGAGTATGTTCTCAAGGTGCACCCATTTACCTATAAATGTTTCAAGTTTATCCTTTTTTATGGTGGAGTAGTACTCCATTCTATAAGAAAACCACACCATCTTTATCCATTCAGTAGTTGCTGGGCATTTGGGTTGTTTCCAAGACTTAGTTATTACAAATTGTGTTGCTATGAACATGATTGTGCATATATCTCTGTGGATGAGGTTTTTAATTCCACTGGGAAGCTACCAAGAAGAGGTATAGCCGGGTCGAATGGAATCTCTAGTTGTAGTTTTTTAAGGAATCTCCACACCAATTTCCACAATTATTGGACCAGTCTACACTCCTGCCAACAGTGGAGGAGGGTTCCTTTTTCCCTGCAGCCCAACCAGCACTTGTTATTGGTTGATTTCTTGATAATAGCTGTTCTTTCTGGAGTGAGATGGAATCTTAGCATTGTTTTAATTTGCATGTCTCGAATGACCAGTGATGTTGAACACTTTTTCATATATTTATTTGCCATTTGTATTTCTTCATCTGGGAGGTGTCTATTCATTTCAGATGCCCAATTTTGGATTGGGTCTTTAAATTTGAGGGGGGTCTGATTTTTTTGAGTTCTTTATATATTCTCGATGTTAGACTTTTGTCTGAGGAATTGCTATTAAAAATTTTTTCCCACTCTGTGGGTTTTCGCTCTATTCTGTTGGTGATTTCTTTTCCTGTGCAAAAGCTTTTTAGTAGGATGTGATCCCAATCATGGATTCTTTGTGTTATTTCCCGTGCAGTCTGAGTTTCGTTCATAAAGTTCTTGCCTATACCTATGTCTTCAAGAGTTCTTCTATTCTACCTTCCAGCAGATTTAGTGTTACTGCTTTAATGTTTAGATTTCTGATCCACATCAATTTTAGTTTAGTACATGGTGAGAGACATGTATGTAGTTTTAGTTTTCAGCATGTAGCAAGTCAATTTTTCCTGCACCATTTATTAAAGAGACTGTCTTTCTTCCAGTGAGGCATTTGGCTCCTTTGTCAAAGGTGAGGTATTTGAGTGTGTTTGGAGTTGTTTCTGCATCTTCTAACCTGTCCCATTGATCTTTGGGTCTGTCTTTTTGCCAGTACACAAATTCAGTTCTTGCTCATGCTCCATACTCAATATCAGTGAACTGAGGGTATTACTCATCATGGCCACTCAAGGAGCCCAGGATGATTAAGCTGGAGATTGTTTTCACAATCACAGTGGAAGAGACAGAGGGAAAAGTGGTGCCTCACTCATAGGCTCTTAAAAGCTTTTTAACTGGAAGAGACAAGTGTCCATTTGGAGCCATGTTTCACTGGCCAGAGTGGGTGGGTTACATGGCCAGGTAAGTGCAGTCTGCTACTTTTTGCTAGGGAGAGCACTGGGCTGCTCCATTTGAAGATTCCTCTAGGTGCCACCTGCCATTATAGGAACAAGGTTCCACTGATGAACATAAAGTGTGACTGACTGCACATACTTCCCTTTTTCATCACATCTAATCAAGCTGAATGCTACTCATAATGTATCATTCTCCCTACAGTCTTCTCTTTCATTTGCCTTTGTTTTGACAGGGAAAGTTCCTGTTTGTGAATACATCAAAAGGTATCTTGCTATCTGAAAGTCATTTGGATAGATTCTCCCCAAGGAGAATTCCTTCTGAAAACACTGGAATGAATGCAGAGCACCTGCCAGGACAACACTGGGAGGCTCAAAAGCCAACCAGACTCAGGACAAAAAGCAGAGGTGATAATGGTGGACTTGATCAGCTCCTCTAATCCGTCTTCATCTAACCACAGGCTGAGTGTCTGTGGCATGCCGCTTCACCTCCCTCACTTTTCTCTTTACAAAAGTGAGGTCATACAGTACTTACTTCACATGGCTGCTGTGGGTATTAATACACTGAAAACACATGGCAAATGCTCATTAAATGTTACAATTACTAATTTCCTTTGAATTTTGCCAAATGCTTCCACCTCAGTCAGTTAACTCAGATATTAACATGTAATTAAATTTTAGGGCTGGAAGGGACTTTGGAATCTACCTGCTCCAAAGAAATTTGAGGTCTTTCTCTGGGATCACACAGTTCATGATGGAGCTGGGTCTCCTGTTAGTCTCACGTAATTTAATAGCTAGTAGGAACATCTTGTTTAGAATGGTGTTTGATACAATAATCCACTTAATTCTGTGCAAATCGTGGTTGGTTTCCTTTGGTTAGTTTTCATTTCTTCTGAAAAATCTACCTATTTAAGGCACATAGAACACAGCCAGTTCCCAACACTGCTAAATTCTGGCCTGAGCACAAAAAGGAAACAAGGCTAAATATTGAATCAAAGCGTTCTGCAGCCCACAGGTAGGAATCCAGTCTGAAATTAGTTCTATTTTGTTCACCAGCTTAATGATACTGTCAGTTGTTTTTTAATTAAGTTGCTCTAAACTGCTACAATGAATGAATTTTAAGGGTTAGAGGAAACGCTTGCTGTGTTCCAATGTACTTCAAAGTGAAAAAATTTGAACTGGTTCCTTTTTAAAGGGCTTAGGTAGGGCATTTCACAAAACATCTTAAAAGTG
The DNA here is from genome assembly GCA_004026905.1 of Hystrix cristata. Lineage (NCBI taxonomy): Eukaryota > Metazoa > Chordata > Mammalia > Rodentia > Hystricidae > Hystrix > Hystrix cristata. The sequence goes on from PVJO010011165.1 coordinate 25,593, forward strand.
TTTTTCCAGGTAATAAAAGTCTGGAAATGCCAGCAAGCTTCCATGCTCTCCAGGCTCTGAGAGCTAAATTTTCCTTCTTCCAAAGGATGCCACTGAATTTCCCTGTAACACAGAAATCATGACCCTTGGAACCGAGGGGAGAGATGTGGAGGGGCTGTGAGACAAAGGCATTGCACAAACAGATGGTGATTTCTAAAACAACTTCAAACAGAATTTCTTTTTTATTCTTTCTTTCCAGAATCAAGTCATTATGCAATGAGAGGCAGCATCCTAGCTTCTCCTCTGCCTTTATGAAGATTCACTGGAAATAGCTCTTGACCAAAACAGGTGAAGGTGAACTAAGGTCAATATGCTGCCATTACATTGGGGGAAAAAAGAAATATTGCCTCTTTCTGGGAAGAGAGCCTGGTTTGAAACAATGATGTCAATTCCCAACAGACCAATTGTTTGTATAAGAATATGTCATTGCTGTTCCTTAGCAACCAATGCTGTTCTTCAGAGGCACTGTGGGTGAAGAGCTAAGTAGCTTCTTCTGCCCCTTTGATCTACATTCTATCCTGAGATTCTAATGAAAATGAATGCTCTGCTGCCATCTTGGAAGCACTCAGCTGACAAATCTTGTACATGGAGTTTAGAAGCTAGATACTGTTTTGGCCAATGGGAAATTTAAAACTACCAAATAAATACATCATTACTCCACTGTTCAGGTCAACAGTGGATATATAACATAGTATCTGCTGTATTCTGCTTGGCATCACCCATGACATTTAACTCTCCATGCCCTTACTTAGCTCTCTTTTCTGCCACTGAAAGCAATAACTTACGTGTGAGGTAACCAGAATATCAGGATGGTGTGGAATGTTTAAACAAATACTATAAACCTTTACTGTACTTAATGTGAAAAGCTACCACATATTTGTTAACATCTGCAATTAAAAATATTTAAGACCTGTACATCATCGTTCTATTGCTATTCGAACAAATACAAAAGAGGGATATGTCAGTCAAATCATTAAATTAGGCCATAAACTGTAAATCTGGTTTTGGTACAGTGCAATAGACTCTTAGTTACTGTTATTTATTCCCAGAATTTAAATCCTGGGTTTAATGTCAGTGATTTGCTCTCCTAAAGTTTCTAATGAGACCTTCTTACTGGTCAGAGGGCTTCTTGGTATTTGTGACAAAATGACCCTGCAAAGGAAATCTATGCTTCACAGCATATGTGGCTTGTAATTTGATTTTCATGGTGGTTTTCCCACTGACAAAAATATCTGGAGTGGAATTTAAAGTCTCCTCAGTAACCTGGTTCAGATTCAACGTTACTCATTTGTATATCCATTTGTTCATTTATTCAGCAACTACTTATTGGGCATCCTGGTGCATTGAACTGGGATATAGACTAGGGAGGCAACAAGACACATTCCCTGGCTCTCCAGGTCTACAGTCCCGAGGGACAACAGACAAGTAAAACCAAGTACAGAACAACACAGCAATGCTAATGATGGGGAGAACTGCTGCTAAAGGGAGAACCTTGCAAGGTCCCCTCACCAGACACACAGGACTTGAGGAAACAATGATAAAACAGAGGGAATGAAGGAGCAGTAAACGGTTCTGGGAAGAAGCAATAGCAGGTATGCAGGCCATGGAAGGAAAGGGGATGGCGAGTACAAGAAACTGGGACAAACTCACACTCCATAGAGCTGGGATGAGATAATGAAGTGAAGGGTGAAAATCAAGGCCAGATCAGAAAGCTTGTGTAAACCAAGTAAAGATGCTTGACTTTATATGCTAAGAGTAAGGGGAAGCATTGAATAGTTCTCAAGATTAAAGTAGAAATGCTTTTAGACTATATCCTGGTCCTCCTGCCATTTGGTACCTGCTGGAGTGTCACTCACTAAAGTCTTGTGTTTATGGATGAGGATTTTGGAAGGTGACTGGATCATGGGGGTGCTACACTCATCAGAGGATTAATTCGTTTATGATTTCTTGTGCTGTTAATAGGTGGGGCTTGGTTGGGGGGGGTGGGTCACTAGGGTCATGACTTAGAAGGGTGTATTCTTGTGCCCATCCTCGCTCTTCTTCCCCTCTCTCTACCTCCTAGTGGCCATCAGTTGAGTACCTTTCCTGTACCCTTCTACCATGCCATTTCTGTCTTTGAGCCAGCCAACCATGAACCGAACTCACTAAAATCACTGAGCCAAAATAAACCTCTCTTCCTTTAAGTTGTATATGGTATTTTGTCCCAGCAATGGAAAAGTGACTAAACAGTCACTATGTCCTTGGACTATCTCCCATAGATGATGCTGCTGACCCCACCCATGTAAGGAAATATTCTGTACACTTCATAACCACTGAATAGCTCCTCATTTTTTTGGAATGAAATAATACTTATGTAGAAAAAAAGCTAAACTCTCCAGGTTCTCGATTTAAAAGGAACTTTAAAAATCATGCAACTCCTCACTTTTTAAGTAAGCAGAGGTTAAGAAAGATGAACTGTGCTGTTATGAATGTGACTCCAAAAGCACAAGCAATGAAAGCAAAAATAAAGAAGTGGAACTACATCAAACTACAGCTTCTCACACCAATGAAACAACCAACAAAATGAACAGGCAACCTGCAGAACGGGAGAAAATATCTGCAAAGCATATATCAGACAGGAGGCTAATATCCAAAATACATGAGGAATTCCTACAACTCACTAGCAAAAAGACCCTGATTTTTAAAATGGGCAAAGAACCTGAATACACATTTTTTTTCTAAAGAAGATATACAAATAGCTAATAGATGTGTTAAAAGATGTTCAACATCTCTCATCACCAGAGAAATACAAATCAAAACCATAGTAAGATATCGCCTTATACTTGTTAGGAAAGCTATTACCAAAAAAAGGGATATGATGAGTGTGTGGGAAAAAATATACCCCTGTACACTGTTAATGGAAATGTGGATTGGTACAGCCATTATGTAAAGGAGTGTGGAATTCCTGAAAATGGAATTCCTAAAAAAACTAAAAATAAAATTACCATATGATTCAACAATCTCACTTCTGGGTATATATCCAAAATAAATGAAATCAGTATCTGTTATGGTTTGTGTCTAGATGTCCCCCTAAAGCCTCATGTGCTAAGAGATAGCTGGATCTAGAGTGTGTGATTACCAAATTGATCCATTGATCGGTTTGGCATGGTTCTGCTGGGATCAAGGATGTGAGCCTGAGATTGGGGGCGGGAGTGCGGGCCGCCCTGGGGGCAGGTAGCCTAGATAAAGATACAGGAAGAAGCTTAACTAGCTGCTTGTTTGCATTGCTTATTTGCATACATTCCTTGCATTTTCCTCACTTTACTTTGCGGCCGGCCGGCTGCCGGTCTGCCACGCCGCCCCGCCTGGGACCCAGCGGACTATAGACTGAAACCTCTGCAGACTGTGAGCTAATAAACCTTTCTTCCCCTAACTTTGGGTGTCGAGTATTCTGTCCCAACAACAAGAGAAAAGTAACTAAAATAGTATCTCAGAGAGATATCTGCAATCCTATGTTCATTGCAGCACTACTCGTAACAGCCAAGATATGGAAACAACCTATGTATATATCAATGGATAGAAGGATAATGAAAATATAAGAATACGAGAATATAGGCAATGAGATATTATTCAGCCTTGGAAATCTTGCCATTTGTGGCAATGTGGATGAATATGGAGGACATTATGTTAAGGGAAGCCAAATGCAGAAAGATTAATACTGTAAATCTTGTATGTAGAGTCCAAAGAAGTTGAACACAGAAAGAGAGTAGAATGGTGGCTGTCAAGGGCTAGGATTGGGGAAAATGGGAAATTTAGATAAAAAGGTACAAACTCTGAGTTAACGAGGTAAGTTCTGGAGATCAAACATACAGCATGGTAATCACAGGTAATAGTAAGTTATTGAATATTTGAAATTTACTTAGGCACATCTTTTATTTCTTTTTTTTTTTTTTGTGTGTGTGTGTGTGGTGCCGAGGATCGAACTCAGGCCCTTGTGCTTGCCAGGCAAGCACTCTAATCACTGGGCTAAATCCCCAGCCCCTACTTAGGCACATCTTAAGTGTTCTTATCATACATACAAAAAATGATAAGTAGATGAGATGATGCATATGTTAATTAGCTTAACTGTGGTAATAACTTCACAGTATGTCGAAATGTGACATCATATACCTTAAGTATATACTTTTTAAAAAATTTTATTCTAATGGTACATTTCAGATGTACATAGTGATAACATTCATCATTGGGGATTTGTACCTGTACATGATATATCTTGTTGCTTCTTTTTTTCCGATTCCCCTCCCCTTACCCCCTCCTCCTTCCCTATTTACAAAAGCTTTGTTTCCATTTTTCCCTTCTATTTCTTATTTCTCTTGTCCCTCTGTTCCATTCCCCCTCTCTTGTTCCCTTTCCCATTTGGACATTTTCTTCCCTTTCCCAATATAATACATTTTAGTCTTTATATACACTTCAGCTTCTCACACCAGAGAAAGTATGTGGTATTTAAACATGTGTGTCCAATTTATTTCACTTAAGAGTATGGTCTCAAGATGCAACCATTTACCTAGGAATATCTCAAGCTTATCATTCTTTATGGCAGAGTAGTACTCCTTTGTATAAAAAAAACTCCACATTTTCTTTATCCATTCTGCTGTTGATGGGCATTTGGGCTGCTTCCAAGATTTAGCTATTACAAACTGTGCTGCTATAAACATGGGTGTGCATATATTGCTACAGTATGATGCTTTTAATTCTTTTGGGAAGATACCAAGAAGTGGAATAGCTGGGTCAAATAGAATGTCTAGTCCTAGTTCCCTGAGGAATCTCCACACTGATTTCCATAGCGGTTGCACCAGTCTACATTCCCACCAACAGTGGAGAAGGGTTCCTTTTTCACCACAGCCCCTCTAGCATTTGTTATTGGCTGACTTGTTGATAATAGCCGTTCTTTCTGAAGGTGGAATCTCAGGGTTGTTTTAGTTTGCATCTCTCGAATGACCAGTGATGTTGAACTTTTTTTCATATGTCTATCTGCTGTTTCTACTTTTGCATCTGAGAAGTGTCTATTCATTTCTGTTGCCTACAGATTGGGTCTTTAAATTTGGGGGGTCTGATTTTTTTGAGTTCTTTATATATTTGAGATGTTAGCCCTTTGTCAGAGGAATAGCTGGCGAAAATTTTTTCCCACTTTGTAGGTTGTCTCTTTGCTCTGTTGGTAGTTTCTTTTGCTGTGCAAAAGCTTTTTTAATAAGATCAGGTCCCAGTTGTTGATTCTTTGTGATATTTCATGGGCAACTGGGGATTTGTTCATAAAGTCCTTGCTTACACCTATGTCTTCAAGAGTTCAACCTATTCTATCTTCCAATAGATTTAGTGTTTCTGTTTCAATATTTAGATCTTTGATCCACTTTGATTTTAACTTAGTGCATGGGGAAAGATACGGGTCTAGTTTTAACCTTTGGCATGTGGAGAGCCAGTTTTTCCATCAACATTTATTAAAGAGGCTGTCTTTCTTCCAGTGAGATTGTTTGGTCCCTTCGTCAAAGATAAGGTGACTGAGAGTGTTTGGACCTGTTTCTTCACCTTCTAATCTGTTCCATTAGTCCTGGGGTCTGTTTTTGTGCCAGTACCATGCTGTTTTATTACAGTAGCTTTGTAGTATAATTTTAGGTCAGGGATTGTGATGGCCCCTGCTTTGCTTTTGTTGCCCAGAATTGCTTTTGCTGTTCTAGGTTTCTTTTGGTTCCAAATGAATATTAGGATTGTCTTCTCTAATTCTGTGAGGTATGCTATGGGTAATTTAATTGGGATTGCATTAAATCTGTAGAGCAGTTTTGGGAGTATGGCCATTTTCACTATATTGGGTCTTTCTACCCAGGAGCAAGGGATATCTTTCCATTTTCTGATATCTTCTTCAATCTTCTTTTTCAAAATACTGCAGTTATCGTTGTATAGATCTTTTATTTTCTTCATCAGATTGATTCCTAGGTACTTTATTTTTTTGGATGTTACTGTGAAAGGTGTTGTTTCTCTAATTTCTCTCTTGGTGAGTCTGTTGTTTGTGTACAGGAATGCTATTGACTTCTGAGTGTTGACTTCGTATCCAGCTACGCTGCTGAATTTGGTTATTAACTCTAGAAGTCTTTTGGTGGAGTTTTTGGAGTCCTCTATCTAGAGTATCATGTCATCTGCAAATAATGATAATTTAACTTCTTCTTTTCCTATCCTTATTCCTTTTATTTTTCTCTTGTCTAATTGCTCTGGTAATGTTTCCAGAACTATATTGAATAAGAGTGGTGAGAGCAGACATCCTTGTCTTGTTCCGGATTTTAGAGTGAAAGCTTTTAGTTTTTGACCATTTAGTACGATGTTGGCTGTTGGTTTGTTATAGATGTCTTTTATCAGATTGAGGTAAACACCATCTATTCCAATTTTCTATAGTGCTTTTATCATAAATGAGTGTTGGACCTTGTCAAATGCCTTTTCTGCATCTATTGAGATGATCATGTGGTTTTTGTCCTTGGCTCTGGTAATATGGTGTATCATGTTTATTGATTTGCATATGTTGAACCATCCCTGCATCTCTGGAATTAATCCTACTTGATCATAGCGTATAATCTTCTTGATAACTTGTGGCATTCTGTTTGCCAGTATCTTATTGAGGATTTTTGCATCTATGTTCATTAATGAGATTGGGCTGTAGTTCTCTTTTTTTGTTGGGTCCTTCTCTGGCTTTGGTATCAGGGTAATGCTTGCTTCCAGGAATGAATTTGGGAGTACTGCTTCTGTTTCAATTTCGTTAAAGAGTTTCAGAATTAGTGGCATTAAATCGTCTCTAAATTTCTTGTAGAATTCTGCAGTGAATCCATCAGGACCTGGGCTTTTCTTTGCTGGTAGGTTTTTAATTACTTCTTCAATTTCAGTGGCTGATACTGGGTTATTTAGAGTTTTTAGATCTTCTTGATCCAGTTTTGGTAATTCATATGTATCTAGGAATCTGTCTATTTCTTCTGTATTTTTGATCTTATTAGAATACAGGTTCTCAAAGTAGGTATTGATGATCTTTTGGATTTCTGCAGGATCTGTTGTGATTTCACCCTTTTCATTCCTAATTGTACAAATTTGAGTCTTTTCTTTCCTTTTTTTTTTAAATAAGGTTGGCTAAGGGTTTGTCAATTTTATTTAATTTTTCAAAGAACCATCTCTTTGATTCATTGATTCTTTGTATTGTTTTCTTAGTTTCAATTGCATTAATTTCAGCTCTGATCTTTATAATATTCTCCCTTGTACAGGCTTTGGGTTTGAGTTTCTCTTCTTTTTCTAGAAGCTTGAGGTTCAACATTAGGTTGTTTATTTGAGCTCGTTCTGTTTTTCTGATATAGGTGTTCAATGCTATAAATTTCCCTTTTAGAACTGCTTTCATTGTGTCCCACAAATTTCGGTAGGTTGTATTGGCATTCTCGTTTAATTGCAGAAACTGTCTAATTTCATCTTCAATTTCTTCTCTGACCCACTGATTGTTCAGGAGTGTGCTATTTAATTTCCATGTGTTTATGGAATTTTTGTGGTTCCTTTTGCTGTTTATTTCCAGTTTCAGTGCACTATGGTCTGATAGTATGCATGGGATAGTTTCGATTCCTTTGCATTTACTTAAGCATGTTCTATGAGCTAGTATGTGGTCTATTTTGGAGAAAGTCCCCTGTGCAGCTGAGAAGAATGTGTATTCCGATGTTGGGTGGTGGAATACTCTGTATACGTCTACTAGGTCCATTTGTTCAAGAGTTTGGTTTAGTTCTGATATTTCCCTGTCGACTTTTTGTCTAGTTGATCTATTTGTGACAGTGGCGTAAGTATATACTTTTTACTTGCCAATTATACCTCTAAAAATCCGAGGGAGCTGTAGACAAAGGTGAAGAGTTTCATTTCAGGGCCTTTAGCGTGCTGAGGGTTGAGCAACGCCTAAACCTGCCTCCTTGGGGCATTCCTCTCCTTATTAGCAGTTGGAAGAATAAAGTTGAATTTGACTGACTTAGACATTTTCTTCTCTTAAGACATAGGCTGGGTTAACTGACTTTTTTAAAACCTTACCAATATACTGGAAAGCTGAGAAGACCTTTTGAATGACTTCTATCAGGAATATAATTTGAGAAAAACTGTGATGGAGTCCTGGCAATAATATAGATGTATATTTTTGAATGCACAGAAGACCTTTAAAAGAAACCTAGAATTTTTTCCAGTGTTAGCATGATCTAATTAAAATATAATGATATGATGCAAGCAGTATTCTCACAGAAAATTTCTTTAAAAATCAATGTCCCTAAAAACAAAAAGAACACAGCAAAACCAGATTCTTTGGCTCCTAAGATAATCTGTGCATTTCCCCACTGCCCCAAGAAAAACAGCTATTATACACACTTTAATTATTCCTTTTGAATGTTTTATAAAAAACCAGTAATAGCCACAAACTTTCAGGTAACATATATTGCACAGCACAATGTCATTGGTGAATATGAGGCTGAGCTTTATAACCTTGGAAAATATTTGACTATGAATTCCAACATTGCTCTTCAAAGCTACAAGGCCTTGATCATTTTTTAAAGTTAAAGAAACATGGGCAGATGCTAGATTCTATTTTATCTATAGTGAAATAATAAACTATGACTCACATCTTTCTAGAACATGATCCTTGAGGACACTGTTCTATAGTTTCCTTTATGAGCATAGTTGAGAAAATGGTACCTTGTTGTTTAAAAACCACCTTCAAAGAGCCTAACTCATCTTCAGAGCAAGGTATGATTATTTGAGAAATTATTTTAAGAACAAACAAAAATGTTCAAACTTGCAAGCAATAGATATTTACTGGATATAGTTTAATAACATCTCAGTTTCTCCATCATTTTACGTACATTTGCTAACCTATTCCTTAAGGAATATATTTTAGGTCAGTTACATTTGCAACAAAGATTACAAACAGATTTTTTTCTGTAATGTTTATACAGTAACAAGGTAATACCCATATTTGAAAGAACATGTTAGCTAGTTAAAATGTAAGTATGTGGACTATGGTCCTCTGGAGTCTGTAAATGCAAGTGCTGGAAAAATGCAAACCAAGAAAAATACAGGAAGAAATTTTAATTTTATTTTGAAATAATTTAAGTTAATGGAAGAGTTGTAAAGATAGTATAGTTGAAAAGAGTATCCTGCACCCAGTTTCTTCCTATTGGTAACACAAATGTGATACAATTATAAACTAAGAAATTAATGTTGGGACAATGTTATTAGTAGTTTTTAAATTTTTATTTTTATTTTGTACTGGGGATTGAACCTTGGACATACTACACAAGTGCTCTACCACCAAGCTATGTCCCAGGGACGATATTACTAACCAAATTACAGACATGTGATGGTTAATGATGACTGCCAACTTCATTGGATTAAGGGACACCTAGAAAATTGGTGAAGCACACATCTGGGTGTGTCTGTGGGAGTATCCAGAGATTACTAGCATGTAATCAGCTAATTGATAGGGAAGATTTGCCCTGATGTGGGTGGCACCATCCACCAGGCTTGCAGCCCAGATAGAATGAAAGGGAAGAAGGAAGAAGTCAGCCTACGTTTGAAATTTCCATTCTGCTTGAGCACGTTTTGTGGCTGCCATTGCTGAAGGATATCAGTCTTCAGCCTTTCAACACAGACTCACACCACTGACTCTCCAGGAAGTTTCCAGGCCTTGAGTCTTGATCTGATGCTGCATCCTTGACCTTTCTTGTTCTGTGGCTTCCAGCTTCTTGGACTGAGCAGCTACTGGTTCCTTTGGCTCTCCAGCACACAGATGGCTACTGTGGATTCCTCCACTTCTGATCTGATAAGCCAATTTCATAAATCCCCTTGCATAATTGTGTGTGTGTGTTTAAAATTGATTCTGTTCCATTAGAGAATCTTAAAACCAAAACAAGGCTTTATTCAAATTTCCCCATTTTTCTACTAATGTCCTTTTCCCATTCCTAATCTAATCCAGGATCCTATATTTAGTTATCATTTCTCTTTAGTCTCTTTCACCCCATGAAAGTTTCTTGGCCTTTCCATGTCTTCACTTTTTCATGAGCACAGCATTTTTGGGGAGCTAGGTAGGTATTGTGCAGAGTATCCTTGTGTTATGGTTTGTATCTAGATGTTCGCCTCAAACCTCATGTGGTCATAGGTGGGGCACTTGCAGGGGTAGCTGGATCTAGAGTGTGTGACTACTAAATCAGTTCACTGATCGGTTTGGCATAGTTCTGCTGGGATCAAGGATGTGATCCTAGGATTAAGGGCATTAGGATTAAGGGTGGCAGTGCTACCCACCCTAAGAGAGAATAGCCTAGATAAAATCTGATATATAAGAGGCTTGTCTATCCCTTGCTTGGCTTGCTGCCTCTACCTGCTGTGAGTGGTTTCTCCTCTGCCATGCCACCCTGCCTTGGAGCCAGCCAAGTATGAACTGAAACCTCTATGAACTGTAAGTCAAATAAACCTTTATTCCCTTAACTTTGGGTGTCGGGTTTTGTCTCAGTGACAAGAGAAAAGTAACTAAGACATCTTGATTTATGGTTATAAATATTTGGCAGAATCCCCTAGAGGTGAAGTACCTTTCTTACCACATCACATCAGGGTGTATATCTTATTACCATGATTTATTGGTGGTGTTCACTCAATCATGTGGTCAAGGAGGTATTTGCTGGGTGTCTACACTGTAAAGTGAATTCATTTTCCCTTTCTAGTCTACATTCATTAGAAGTGAGTTACTACATTCAAACCATGTTCACAGGAGGGCATGAAGCTTCATTCACTCAAGCACAAAGCACTGAAGAGTTTGTCACCATATGTTAAAAGCACCACAATAGTAAGTATTTTAGTGGAGATACTCTGAATCTATAGAAATATACCACTTCTCAAAGTTTTACTCTAATTTTAGCATTTATCAATTGACCTTCCCTGTGGCAATTTACTGTGGTGCTCTAAAGATGATTTTATATTTTCCTCATTCCTTTTATATTTAATAATTGGAATTCTTAAATATTTATATTTCCTCTACATTTATCTACATTGACGTGGCCTCATGGATAATTATTTTATGCTTGCACCAACATTATAACTATATTAATTTATTTTGTTGCTAAAGTTGAAGCAGCTCTGACAACTGGAGGTCCATTTAGATGTGCTTCTGTGTCCTTTTGACATGTTCTCATTCTCCTTCTCCCCCTCCTCCTTTCTTCTCCCCCTTTTCTTCCCCCTCCTCCTCTTTTTCCTTCTCTCTCTCTCCCCCCCTTCTCTTCCCTTCCTTCCCTCCCTCTCTGTCCTCCTTCCCCTCCCTTCTTGAGCATTTCCTTACTTTCTGGCACTACAAACAACTCAGGGTTCACCTGCTTTCCTCTCACAGTCCTAATACCAGCCATTTCTACAAGGAGCCCTGGTTCATTTTACTGGAAAACATTTAGAAGCAAAGATTTGGGTACTTAGTATTCTCATTGCTCTCAGGGGACACAGCTAGAAAATATATGTATGTATATTAACTTAGGTAAAGACAGATATCTATATTTATTTCTGTATGCATCTGCATATGCATTAAAGAAGTAAGTTCCTATCAGTATCTCTAACTTTAATTCAGCATCACAGGATTCTTTCAAGCATTCAGTACAGGACAGCTTTTTAATTAGAGGCACATCTTACTCAAAGAAAGTATTTCTCAAAGCAGATGAGTCTTAGGTCAGACTGAGAGAAGCAAATACTGAAATGGTCATTAATCAAGTTTCTGTAAGTAAACTGTTCTCAGTAGTAGGTAATAGGCTATGAGAAAGTGGATGTTCCAGACAGGTCTTCCTAGAAGTTGCCAGTAGCTAACATCTTGGTAAGAGGCAAGCCTTCCTCGCCCATGTAGGATGTTCAGAACTTGGGATATCAAGGAGGAGGAAGTACTGCAGACCAGGGAGATGTGGGGAGTGAAGGCAGAGCAAGGCATGCTAGGAGCTAGCGCACAACAGTCAGGCTAAGGGAAATCATGGAGTCTGAGCGGCAAAAGCAACCATGCCGGCCATTCAGCTTCCCTCCCCAGTTCCGCACAGCAGACTTGGGGTCTACAGAGGGGGATCAGGGGGTTACCCCTAAATGCTGGTTCTGCCTTGTTGCATAACTGGCTTCATCTCTCTGTACCTGTTTCCTCATCTGCAAAACAGGATTACAACATCTTTACCACGAAAATAATAAAAAATAAATGAGTGAAAAGATTAATGCATACTCTTTTGCCTCAAAAGTAATTTTGGTTCTGAAGTTGTTATGAGGATAAAGTTCAACAATGTAATGGAAAATGAACTATACAAACACAAAGCACTTTTTTTTTTTACCAGCTCCAGATGAATGTACTGTACTTTCATATCACTGGGATTATGAATTGAATACATTAGTGTATAAATCTGGAAATAAGACAAATCAATAGATCTCACTTAAAATGATTCAGAATAAAACAAGACCTATTCCTAACACTCAGACATATTCCTAAGTAATTTGAGTGGCACTAGTTCCAAACTCTGAGCTTCTTTTTAATTCAGCCCTGGGTCTCAAACTCCCTGAAGAGAGGCCCATGCTTCAGGCAGAAATCTGGATTCTCCAGAGACTGGGTATAAATTAGTAGTCGCTTTAGCATCACACACACTTTTTTTTCTCTGTAGCTTTTTGTTAGCTGAGTTACATATAACAATTTCATTTGCATGAGTAGAGAAGGAGTAAAGCATATATTAAAAGCACAGATCTGGAGCTGGACCATGTAGATTAAGATCCTGTTTAGGCCACTTATAAATTATATAATATTGGGCACATTTAATGTGTAACCTCTCTATGCCTCAATTTTCTCCTCTGTACTATCAAGAAAAATGACAATACTCTACAGCTAGAGTTGTTATGAAAATAAATGAACTGATGCCTGTAAAGCATTTAAGAAGAGTGCCTAGAATATGATAAGAACTTAGTAAACAACATTTATAACTACACTAATAATCTTAGCTGACAGAGTTACTAATAAGGGGACCTGGGATGTAAGTTTGGAGTACTGGCAGATATTTCATTATCACACTCAATCATATGAGGAGAGGGAAGAGTAGAGTCACACTGTACCTGCAAGGGCTGGGCCCTAGGATAGAGGATTTCCCTGACACAGACATGCATACTTGCTCCCTAGCTGAGCTGCCCTCCCATCTCGCCACATGCTGACTGCTGTCTGCCCTTGAATTCTGTTCCATTCTTGGCTCCTCTTCAGCACCTTTCATGATTATCAGCCAGCCCTAAACTCTGTTTTTAATTCTTTTCATATATATGAGGTAATATGGTGAATGGCAGGCGTGGAGGAAAGCTGTTCAACTCATGTCAACTGGGGAGCAGAGACAGCAGGAAGACAGCCAGAGAAGAAACAGTCCCCAAAGTCACTCCCCCATGATCCACCCAGACACACCCAGCAGTGTGCTTTACTAGTCTCACAGGCATCTATCAAACCAATTGAGCTAATAATCACGTTTGACCATCACAGGAATGCATACTACTAGCCTCTGGTTGACAAAGACCAGAGATACTGCTAAACATTCTGCAATATACAAGACAGCCTGTCCGCCCCTTCCCCCAGTAACAAAAAATTATCTAGTTGAAAGTGTTCATTGCACCAAAGTTGAAAAGTCCTGCCTAACTATCCAGGGACATGGAAAATTTAGATTCATTCTAACTGTATTATTTCCTCCTATAATATCCCAATGGATCGAGCAATGAGTTTTAACTTTCATTCAGGGTCACACCCACTAATCCAAGGTTTCTTTCTTTTTGTTATCAGGTATATAATTAATAGGAATAAACATAAAAATAAGAGGGGATATTTTTTCCTTGTATTCATTTGGGCCTTGGCAACACCAGCAGCAATCAAAGATTGCTCAAATCTCACTATCAATAGACAGTAATATCTTGGCACCAAGAAGACCATTTCAGGTCAACCCCTGGCTTCTTCCTCACCCAACGGTATGCTCTGAAGGCCTTGGCCAGCAGCGCCATCCTGAGTTACTCATTTGGATATTAATGGCCCATCCCATGAATAGGTAGTGTGCAAAGCTGATTTTGCTGCTCTTGCCCAGGTTTATTTATGCTGATCAGAGCAGACTCCTGGACACTCAAATGCCTGCCTATTAAGTTGCAGCTGTCTTTTGCCAAGCCTACCACATGGGAAAAGTCCCCCTAGAGGAGCTTTACATCTAGGCTCCCAAGTGGGTTTTAGGATGCCCTACATTTCAGATCCTTTCCCCTACCTCTTGCTCTTGGCAAACTCAGCTGTCTAGGGGGAGGGACTTGCTCTCAGGATCCTAGCCACTGTCTGTGCACCAGATTCAACCATAGTGTTGCTATAGAACTACAGTTATTAAACAACCTGACCATCAGAGAGGTCTCTGCCAGAGAGGCTAGACTAGCTGCTGAAGGAGGCAGGCAATGTTCTCCTCAGTATCAACTTTGTTCCCTCAGGTGTTATTACACTCACCTTTATTTCAAATGCTTCAGATTTACAAAATATTTGTGCAGTAGCACTTTGATTTGGGAGGCTAAATCCTTTAGGAAGAAATCCCTACACTCAGACGCTCTTGCCCAGCCAACTCTGGCATGTACACCCCATTTTCACTGCTGAGATGGAGGGGCATATGCAAATACTTTTAAAAATTAGATTATCACATATGTAATTGAGGCAAAATTAAAAAAAAAATAACTTTTGTCTGGAATTATGACAAGTTGCTGTCCCAGTCTCAGAGCTAGATTTCATTTTAATTCTCTACCTCCTGGGACTGTGATATATTTCTGTCACTCAAGGATGATTAAAGCTCAAGGCTTCTTATGAGACAAAAAATGGATAAGTGAAAGGAAGAGCATGACATCATGCAATCAACTTTATACTTAATTTCTGTTTTGTAAAGATGTTTTTAAAAGATGCTTTACCACCCCTTAACTGTATCCAGCCTAGATTTTTTTTCTTAAAACAAACTTATGAACTATCAGGGTGATTATAGCACAAAGCTGCCCAGCAGATAATATTCCTTCCAATCGATCTATCTTCTTAATTACAAAATTAACTTATGTTCTACCATTCACAGGATGCTATTGATATGATCTTTCAAATTACCAATAGGTTGGGAGAGAACACACACAACTGATTATGTTCACTGAGTCAGTATGGTTTAAGCCCAAGTCATGGTAAAGTGCACCTGCAGGGCTCACAGGCAATAACTGAAGAGTCCTGAGATGTTTGCAACAACTATAATGTCCATGCATTATTTGAAGTTTAGTAATAGGTTTTTGCAAAAAAAAAACTTTATAATAAATGAAGAAGGGGAGAAATTTCTGGATGGTTACCTAAAGTGCTCAGTAAATCTGCCCAAGATGCAATAATAATACTGGACAAAGATGTCAAAAACAACCATTTAAAGATTCTGAAAACTGACCAAAGGCATACCACAAGTTGAGAAGGATTTATTTAAGAAAACCTACTGAATCTCAGCAAGAATAGTGAGAGTCTGTGGCATTTTAGACATCCTAGAGTAGATTTCCCCTAGTCACCACGCCTGCTCACCTCAGCTCCATCACCTCAGCAGATGAGGAAGGCTGTGAGGATGGGTAGGCAGGCTTCCCACTGGAGGTGGATGATGTTATCTAGAGTATGACATGGGAAACTGCATGCTCATGGTAATGTCACAAGTAACAGAGATCTCAGTGGCAGATAATCAGGAGGGACTAACACCAAGGCTAGCTTAGGTCTTGATTGCGCTTGGGACAAGTATGAATGGTGGACCAATGGGAAATTTCATAGGGAGATCCAAGAAAGAAAACAGCCAAAGGGACCTTGGTAAAGTCCCCTCATCTCTAAAGGTCTCGAGGATGGGCAAGGGCGTGCACGTTCAGGAGAGATGAGACAGGGCTCTAGCCAGTTGCTTGTTGCCAACTGATTTCCCTAATCATTGTATATCTACTACAAAGTGTATATCTAGTTCAAATTATAACTGAACTTGTTTATACCTACCTGCTGCAGTCACATGTCATACAATAATATAAATCATCTGACTGGTGCAACCACTATGGAAATCCGTGGAAATTCCTCAGGAACTAGGACTAGGGGTTCCATTTGACCCAGCTAGTCCCCTTCTTGGTATCTTCCCAAAAGAATTAAAAGCATTATACCACAGTGATACATGCACACCCATGTTTATAGCGGCACTGTTTGTAATAGTTAAATTTTGGAAACAGCCCAAATGCCCATCAGCTGATAAATGGAAAAAGAAAATGTGGTATTTTTATACAATGGAGTACTACTCTGCCATAAAGAAAGATAAGCTTGAGGTATTTCAAGGTAAATGGATACATCTTGAGACCATACTCTTAAGTGAAATAAATTGGACACATGTTTAAATACCGCATAGTTTCTCTGGTGTGAGAAACTGAAAGTGCAAAGAATAAAATGTATTATATTGGGGGAAAATATAAATCATCTAGAGTACATTCCTTCTTTTATTACATAGCTGGGAGAATCAAAGCCCCTGAGCACTGTAAGAATATGAATTTTCTAAAATGTTACTGGAAAGTCAACAGAAATCAGTGAAAATGGCTCCTGGAGTTTTGCCAAAATCTATTTACTTGCCAAAAGGTGGCATAAAATTACTAAGCAGAAATTAGTCAAGTATGTTGGAACTATCTGCAGCAGTATACATGTTCTTCCTCAATCCTGGTCATAGTCTCCCTTTTCTTGTTTTACTCCTGAGAAGTTTTTTAAAGGTACAGAAAATAATATGGTCTCTCCGGAAGTCATTCCTTGTGGGTTCTCAGACTGGTAAGAAGCTTCAATACCTGCCCTGTGAATGCCCACCCATGGTATTGTCAGTGCTCTTCACTAATTCACCTTCTCGATTTTTTCATGATTTCTCACTTCTGGTTTTAGCTCTTCACGTTATTTGCTGTGTAGGTGCCAACTTGTACCTAAAGTATTATTTTCCTTAGATATCTGTAATTCCTGGGGAAGTAACTGTGACACAGACATACGCTCCAGTTCCAGACATACACTGTTTTAGTTACTTTTCTCTCTTGTTGGGACAGAATATCCGACATTCAAAGTTAGGGGAAGAAAGGTTTATTTAGCTCACAGTTTGTAGAGGTTTCAGTCTATAGTCCGCTGGGTCTGAGGCAGGGCAGCAGGGCAGAGGCAGGGCGGACCGGCATTGCGGACGGGCAGCAAAGTAAAGTGAGGAATCCAAGGAATGTATGCAAATAAGCAATGTAAACAAGCAGCTAGTTAGCTTCTTCCTGTATCTTATCTAGGCTACCTGCCCTTAGGGCGGGTAGCACTACTACCCTTAATTTTAGTGTCACATCCTTGATCCCAGCAGAACCATGCCAAACCGATCAGTGGATTAATTTAGTAACCGCACACTCTAGATCCAGCTATCTCTTACCACATGAGGCTTTGGGGGGGCAGCTAGACACAAGCCATAACATACATCATCCCAAACTATTAAGTAATAACATTTTCATGTGTGCGACACAACTTCTCTCCATAACAAAAGGTGCTCCCCATTCATATTTCCCAGCCTTCTTCTTCTAAATTCTGATTATTCAAGTAAATGATTGTGGGATCTCTTGGAGACGACAGAACACTTCATGTGCTTTAAAGGCACTGTTTTTCCAAGCTCTGTAGGATGCAGGAAGCCACTTCCAGGTGACACCAAGGAAACTTGCTCCAAGGCAACTTTTACATGTTCCTGCCATTCCTGATCACTTGATGTTTACTCCATCCTTGCCACTCAGTGAATTTAAATCACTAGGAAAAATAAGGAACAAATCCCTGTATTTATACAGCTGACATCTTCACTGCTCGGAAACCTTGTGTAATCTGCCCTTGTGATAAGGACAGCTAGAAACTTTAGTAGCTTAAAAACATCGCTGATAGGAGGAAAAAATGCAACAAGGATGACTGCTACACTGGGAAGTGGATCCCTTCTTCAAGAGTCTTCCTGCTTTATTCCTCAAAGACAGCACCTAGGGTAAGAGGCTGGGAAGCTAGGGCAGGCACGGAAGGACAGCAGCTTTCTCAAGGGAAAACACTTGGGTGAGACTAATTCATCATGGAAACACATCTGCTCTCTCAAGTGAGAAAAAGATAAATACTGAAACACGCTTGGAGGTTGTGTGCTGTATTTTGCCACCTATTATACCCAGGTTTAAACTTTGGCCAAAATGTACCTGCTCAATGACCGCAGGCAGTTTCCTTAGTCTCTCTTGAGCATCTTGAATTTCCTTAACTGCGCTGCACAACAACTAAATGAGTACTTTAGGCAAAATGTCCAGCATTGTTTATGTTTGTTCATACATGCGATTGCCTCTCACTCTGCCTTGCCACTGCCAACCACAAGCAGGTGCTAATAAACACTGACTCTACGTGGGAATATATCTTCTTGCTGTAACTAATTTTTAA
Organism: Hystrix cristata; assembly: GCA_004026905.1. Classification (NCBI taxonomy): domain Eukaryota; kingdom Metazoa; phylum Chordata; class Mammalia; order Rodentia; family Hystricidae; genus Hystrix; species Hystrix cristata. Next base: position 44,122 of record PVJO010011165.1, read on the forward strand.
ACACAACTACAGAGATTTAAGGTCCCATTGTACAATTTAACAACTCAAATTCTACTTCTCGGCCAGGATGACAGGATTCACTTTTACTTGATACTTTTCTTCCTGTCACTTCCTTGATCAAATATTTTGGCAACAGCTGATTGCTTCTGTCTCTGCATCTGTCTGTGTCTATCTGTCTCTCTCTCTCTCTCTCTCTCACACACACACACACACACACACACACACAGAGTAGGAATCATTGTTTCAGATCATGATGCTGCTGGACAGAGTACAACTCTTGAAACACTTTTATGATACAAGATTTTTAAATTTTTTTCCCAAACTCTCTGGCTAGCTCCTTTTCCTCTGTTAAGAGATGCCTGGATGTGATAAGATTCTCTTCCTGCTAGGATACTTCATGACAGCACGAGGAAGAAGGTGACAAGGCACAGACTACACTTCTGGCAAAACTGTTTCTCACCACAGTGGGGAGACGCCTCTCCACTCTCACCAGAGCCCACTGCAGTTATCACATGTGAGTGAGCAATAAGTCATCCAGTCACTGCGATGACTCATACTCTTCAAAGAAAGCCCTCCTCTGGGCTCATAGGCCAGGAGGCAATCTCCAGGGGAGAATCTGATCTTACTAGCTAAAAACAGCAGGTAGGAAGCATAAGCCTGCAAATACATTTTTAATTAAATGGAAAATATTTCCCCCTCCCTCTCTTCTTGCTCTGCCTCTGTATTCCTTCTATCCTGTCTTACCAGGTGCTCTGAGATATTACTCTGGGTCACTTCTTCCACCCTCAGAAGAGTGCTAAGACAAAAAGAGACTCCCAAAAGCACCTCCCCCGCCTGCAACTAAAAGCAATCACTGCTCAGCAGCCATAATTTTGCAAGAAACAGTGACAAGAGCACTACATTTCAAATTCCTGACCTAGAATTTAATTGCAATCCAACTATTAATTAATTACATTTATTTATTGCTGAAAATAGACCCTTTACATCCTAAAGCAGGGACTTATATTCTAATTCAGAAAGTAAAAAGTCATGACCACAACAACCAAATATAATTCAGAAAATGTTACTGAGTTCTCAGCAGTTATCTCCAATATCTTAAATACTGATTCTTCTAAAACAAACCCATCATTTGCTCTGAAAGCATATAAAGGTTTTCACAAAATAGGTTAATTCTCTCCCCCCAGCAGTGCCTTTCCTTCACTCTCACACATGAACAACCCGTCCTGTGCTTATGATTTTGCCAGTCTCTAGATTGGAGTTCCTGGACTACCTCCTCCAATCCTCTCTACTTTAAATCTGCTAGTAAAGTTTTACCTTGTAAATGTCTTAACATTTCATCTCCTCTCCTTACCCTTGCTTTGCCTTGCTGTAGTTACTCAGCCTCTTCCCAGCTGACTATTCCAACTCATGGCTCTTCATGTAGTCTGTATTTTATTCCTAAATAATGCAACTAATCACGCCACTCCTCTGCTTAAAACCTCCCCCAAGCCAGGTTGTTATTTAAGACTCTTCACAATCTACTAGGTAACTTATCTCTCTACCTCCATCTGGCCCCAATCTGCCTATGATCTGGCCCACTGAGCTGAAGAATGTTCCCTGAACACACTTGTAGCCTTCCATCACGTCACACACACTTGCAGTTGTTCCTGAGATTCTCCTCCGTGTTCCCCACACTTAGTCTCACCTCTCTGTGCTCTCAATGCTTCATCTTAACCTCTAATTGTATGGGTAAGTTACACTCCAATTGTATACTTCATGGGAGTCTATCTTATTTTTGCTGTTTAAAAATAAAGAGTCACTACAGGAAATTCTAAACTACACGCTTCAGCAAGAAGAAAAATGATTGCAGGTGTGAAACTGGAGATGGAAGAAAGTAATAATGAGAAAAGGTACTAGTAAATATGCATTATTTTTAAATGTGCAATTTGTGGAGGCAAAAATAGGGAAGCCAGAGAGATAGAAGTCTTTGAATTTTAGAGCATGAGAACTAACACTCATTCAACAGAGATTTAAAAAAATGTGTATGTAGATTCATCTTGACATGCCTGCAGCCATCTTGAGTTGTAACCACCAGAACTGTCCCAGAGTAATCCTAGTCAGTTTGTCCTGCTTAGTTTCCCAGTGACCTACAATAGAAAAAAACCTTAGAGTGGCATGTGGAGCTTAACAGCCAGAGCCTGCAGCCAGGAATGTGTCTGACTCTTTGATATTAGTTTAAGATGTACTAAGTACATTCTGGTGTGGATGAAGTCACTTTTGTCCTAACCAGTATATACACACCTCCTTCTGACCCAAGTTTTGAGGAGGATCCACTCGGTCTTGCTGTCACCTGAAGCACAATTCTATTTTGTAAGACCCCCAAATAAATTGCATTCTGCAATCCTAGATCTGTCTGCCTCTCTTTCCTCAATCTCACAGCACCTTAAGACTGGTTCTCATACACTGGGATTGGGTTGTTCAAGAATGATATGTGTGTTAAAATAATAAGAGCAACTTCTATGGGAGCAGACGCAGTCTGAGACCCTCCAAACAAGCAGGGAAAGAAACTGGAATAGGGAGGAAAAAAATATCAATTCCAAAGACAGCAAGAAGAGAGGGCAAAATGAAAGCAATAAAAATACTTAAAATGGTGATATAATACATCAAAATATACTACTAATTACAATAAATTCAAATGCAGGTCAATATTTTTAGGCTGAAGAAACAAAGATCCAGCTATATGTTACTGGAAAGACACACTTAAAAGTGGGAAAAGTCAATTATAAATTCATATGCATCCATTAATATTATTTCAAAACATACAAAACAAAAATTAACATAGTAAAACAAAAACTTTTTCCTATACTCACACAGTAATTCTGACATCCAATGTATGGGTTTTTTCTGACTAAGCAATTCTGCAATTATTTGGAGACACTGATTGAATGTCCTAACAATTCTATTCCATCCCTGTCAATTTGGAGTTAGTGTCAGATTCCACAGGTTAAAAGGCTCATTGCAATAGACTGTCCCTACCTCAGATGTCAATCACAAGCTCCAGGTTTCTGCATATACTTCTGATCAACCAGCTATAAACTTAGGGGTTTCCTCCACCCCTTTCTCAGCTTTGGCACTTTGCTAGAGCAGCTCACAGAACTTGGAAGGAAGCTTACTTAGAGTTACCAGTTTATTAATAAAGAATACAACTAAGGAAGGGTCAAATGGAAGACATGCATAGGACAAGGAAAGTGAGGACTGCCACGCCCTCTTTGAGTGTGCAACCCTTGTAGCATCTGGATGTGTTCACCAAAGTTGTGGAACCCCTGTGCTTTAGAGATATTTACATAGGCTTCAGCACATATGCATAATCAATCATTAACTCAATCTCCAGACCTCCTCTCCTCCCCAGAGTAAGGGCTGGGGCTGACAGTTTCAAGCTTCTAATCACAGTTTCATCTTTGCATCCTGAAGCTATTCAGAAACCCACAAAAGGTTGCCTCATTAAGTAAAAGAATGTTTCCATCACCCAGGAAACTAAGGGATTTAGAAGCTCTGGGTCAGATTCTCCCATCATCCCTATCACTCAGGAAATTACAAAGGTTTTAGGAGGTCTGTGTCAGAAACCAAGGCCAAAGACCAAAAATGAGAACAAAGATGCTCCTGGCATCCCATCACCTGGGAAATTACAAGAATTTTAGGGGTTCCATGTTAGGAATTGGGGAGAGAAACCAAACACACACACATACACGTATACATATGCATGTATGTGTCTGTGCATGTACGTATGTATAAGTTCTTACTGCATCACACGTGGGGACTTGGGGAAAAAAAGGGCAAATTCATCAACAGGGAGAAACTGCAGTACAACTTCCCTAGTAACTGACAGCTTAAGTGATTAAAAAAATCCATTAAGCATAAAGAAGACTTAATAGCACAATTAATGTATTTTTAAATATAGAAAACTATACAAAATATTGAAGAAAATAATTAATGAAATATTTTTAAATTTATGCAGTATTTTGTTGATGTTAAAATTAGTGAAACATTGAACAACTCTGAAAACTGAGGAAGCTATGAAGACTGCCTCAATAAAGTTCAAAGGGCTGCTATGCAGATAACATTTTCTTAAAATGCAATTAAATATTAGAAATATGTTTTTAAAGATGAAGAATGTATAAAGAAAATGTGATATATTCCTAACAGAATACTATTTAGCCTTAAGAAAGAAGGAAATCCTGTCATTTGCAACAACATGGATGAACCTGAAAGACGTTTTGTGAAGTAAAATCAGTCAGTCATAGAAAGACAAGTCCAAAAATGGGCATCTGAAATGAATAAACATTTCTCAGAAGAAGAAATTAAAAAGGCAAATAAATATATGAAAAAGTGTTCAACATCATTAGTCATTCGAGAGATACAAATCAAAACAACATTAAGATTCCATCTCACTCCAGAAAGAACCACGTTTATGAAAAAATCAACCAGTAACAAATGCTGGCGGGGCTGTGGGGAAAAAGGAACCCTCCTCCATTGTTGGTGGGAATGTAGACTGGTCCAGCCACTATGGAAATCAATATGGAGATTCCTCAAACAACTAGAACTAGAGGTTCCATTTGATCCAGTTGTCCCCCTACTGGGGATCTTCCCAGAAGAACTGGAATCCTTATACCACAGGAATGTATGCACAACCATGTTTATAGCAACACAATTTGTAATAGCTAAGTCTTGGAAACAGCCTAAATGCCCAACAACCAATGAATGGCTAAAGAAAATGTGGCTTTTCTACACAATGGAGTACTACATTGCCATAAAAAGGATAAACTAGAGTCATTTGTATGTAAATGGATGTTCCTTGAGAGCATACTATTAAGTGAAATAAATCGGACACTTATGAATACACATCGAATTGTTTCTCTGATATGAGAAACCATGGATGTGAAAAAAGGACGAAGAGGTGTAATAGATATAATCTAAAAGGAAGATAATATTCCAAGGAGAGGAGCATTGGACAGAGAGAGGGGGAGAAGTGAGAAGGAAAAAGAGGCATAGAAAAAGGGAAGGGAATTCATGGAGAAATGTGAATGTATGTGCTGTAAATAGGGAAAGGAATAGAGGGGAGGGGCGGGGAAGAGGGTGGAGAACCAAGATACACCATGTACAGGTACAAAACAAATGTGATGAATGTAACTATTATATGTACATTGTACCAATACATGTTCTTGGTTAAAAAAATTTAAAAAAAGAAAAATACAAACTTTTAAATTAGCAAAATACTTGTAAAACAACAAAAAATACGGAAAAGTAACATTGACTCCCTGACATAGCTCTATTACAATCATTATCCTACTTATTTCTGACTATATATTCTAAAGTATTTTTTCATATGACAATACTGCTGGTTAAAATCCATCTAAAGTCAAATTTGGAAAAACTGCTAAAATTCTTTTACACCTGAGTAATTACAAGTATTGTTTGTGATATTAAAGATTTGTGTTGTACAAAGGGAAAAAAAAAAGAAAGAAAGACAAGTACCATATTATTATTTCACTCACATGTTGAATCTAATTTGAACTCACAGGAGTAGAGAATAGAACAGCAAGTACCAGGGTTGGAAGCAAGTCTAAAGGAGTTAGGGAGATGTTAGTCATATGACACAAACTTTCAGCTACACAGGAGTTCAAGAAATCTTTTGCACAACATAGTGACTACAGTTAATAATGCGTTGTATTCTTGATTATCACTAAAGAATACACTTAAGCTCAGGGCCTCATGTGTTCTATCACTGGGTTACAATCGCACCTCTGAAAAGATATAATTAAGTTGAAAAGCACTGTATGAAGTTAAAAAAAAAAAGATTTCACCACTGTAAAGGAAAGAAAGAGGATGATCAGCACAAAACTCAGGACCCCTAGGATGCAGGGCTAAAGAAGTTTACTTTTTAACTTAGATGACATGTACATAAATATTCAAGTTTTTAATGTTTCAAAATAAACTTGTAATTTTTATGTTTTTTATACAGTTTCAGAAAAGGTCTAGGACAAATGTAATCCAATCAACAATCAAAGTACCTTTATCTATTGTGTCATAACACAGAATTCCCAAATTCTACAAGTAGAATATGAAAGAAGATACTAACTTTGCAAACTTGAAATATGTCCTAAACAATCATTTTGTTTTTAGAAGAGAAGGCAGCAGCTACTATAAAATACTGGAACAACCCTTTCAAAAACCATTCGATTTTAAATGCAATTGTCTTCACTTTTTAGTTTTAAAAGAAAAGGTTTCCAGCAAAGCAATTTACCTAAATATTCAGTAATTTCCCTCTGCACACAAGATAGAAAAGAGAAATCCAATCATAATTCAGGAGCATTTAAACAGGAATAAGCTCAAAATGATGAAAAATTTAGGGTCTCAACTATCTACCTCATAAACCTAATGCACTAGTGTTTCATGTGATTTATTTTTAATGATAAATAGAATGCCAAAATTTTGCAGATGATTTACTATTTTGAAAAGTGTAAATGATGGTGGGTTAAATTCTAGTGGAATAAATTATACTCCATTTTCATGCCAATATACTCCCCTTGAGTGTGAGAAAAAAGGCCCAGAGTTGCATCTGGTTTCTAGCATTTAGCCTACAGCCCGGGTTATCTCCGTGGCAGTGTGTGTTTCTCCAAAATGACCATTTCAAGGGTCTTCCAGAAACTTTCCACTTCCCTATCAAGAGGTGGAATCTATTTCCACTCTCACTGAACCTGAAGAGCCTCTATAAGTGCTTCAATGAATAGAACAGAGTGGTGCTGTCTGATTTCCTGGGATGGGCCATAAAAGATGATAAAGTTCCTGCCTGATTTTGTTTCCCTTGGGTTGTGCACTGAGCTGGAAGAGAAGTCTTGTGACCCTGAAGCTGGCATGCTGGGAAGGTGAAAATGAGATGCCTGAGGAGCCAGCTGCTCTAGTCTCCCCAGCTCATGCTCCAGACACACAGTGGGTTACCTGTAAATGATGTGGCCTCCAGCCTCTCAGCCAACCCAGTTAAGGAATAGGGGAGCAGAGATGGATGAGCTGTCTCTGCTGATTCCGTCAGATGCAGATGCAAGAGCCAAATAAATATGGCTGTTGCTTTTAAGACATTAAGTGTTGGAGTGCTTTGTTATGCTGCACTAGATAACTAAGAATAGTTGCTGCACCTATGGCAAGGACACTGAATGCCAGTGTCATGCCTTCATCTGCCCAAAGGACAAATAATGAGAACCACCAATTCATGCAGCACGGTTTCTTAAAAAGCAAAACAATGGCACTGTATTTGACCCCATAAGGGTAAGCATCATCCTTGAAAGTTAAATTCTATTCAGGATTCATGTACTTTTTGCCATTGACCAACAATGCCAATTAGTATTTATAAATACATTATTTGCAAAATATTCTCCAGTATTTTTGTTTTTAATATCTTCAAACAACTCTGAGATGCAGGTTAACAACCTCTGCTTATCAATGAAATTTACTCAACGACTATATCTACTTCTCATTTTAGTCTATTTATGTTGGTATCTACAGTATAAGATCAGGTGTCTTCCAAGCCAGTAGTTCCAAAAGAATAACACTAGCATCTACATAGTGTCATCTGCTATCAAATTTTAGGGTAAAGTAACCAGCCTTCAGAGCTAAATAAATTCCTCCTTACCTACTATGTGACCCTAATGAAGTTATACAACTTTGCTGAATACTTTCAATGATCTAAAAAATATGAAAATAATACCCATCCACATTGTAGAGCGCTTACAGAACTATATAAGCCATTGTATCTAAAATATTTAGCATACCTGATACTTGGGCAATCAATAATATGCCATTCCTTGGCACCCTGGCTTTTTAGCAGAATGACAGGCTAGAAGATTACGAGGGCACAGGGTTTGCCCAGCTGAAAGAAGCCTTCCTAAGGAAGTCAGGCCCAGGCTCCCATCTGTGAGTGATGCTCCAACACTGGCAAGTGTGCCTCCGACCTACACTGGAAATTTCAACAAGAGCAGCTACCAGGACCGTCTGGCTTGTTTCACTCTGTTTATTGCAGTTTTAACGGAAAATATTTGAGCAGTTTGAACATTGCATTCTAGCTACTGCCTTTTCCTTTGTTACCGTGTATCTTAATCAGCAAAGAACTAGTTTTATTTGTTTTCATTTATAGGTCATTGGGGGAACCTCATGCCATACAGATACTGAGGCAGAATTTTGACCAGTTATATTAAAGAGAGGGAACAAAACAAACAAAACAGGTTACCTATAGGTTTCAGAGACTTGGCTACCAATCTCAAAATATGAGCAAACAAGGAAAACGACAATATGGGAAGAACAGAGAACCAGCAATCTTCTGGATATTTTTGTTTTGTTCAAGTTCAAACTCCAAGTGCATAGTGAAGATTCTTGGGTAGACAAAGTAGGACACCATGAGGTCTAGAGTCCTGCCTCCCTCTTGCTATCTTAGCAAGAACCTTTTGCAGGCCTTCATTTGTGATGACTGAGATGCCTCAAGATTTGAGATGACTGAGATTCTCGACAGGTGAGAAGTGAGGGCCAGAGCAATGCACTGATTTCCTGATGTCACAGCTCTCATGGTAGATAGACTTGGAATTAGCATCCAAGATGTTCAGGTTGTCACTGATACTCATCCCACAAAGCTCAGGTGGCTCTAAAATGAATTGATTCTGATGGTACTGAGAAAGAGGTATGATATGCATTCCCAGTAAGATTAATTTAAAACAATTCCACAGGTTCCATATTTATTTCTTAACTTTCAAGCTCTCTTCTTGGCCAACAGTGTTTTGGACAAAAGCTCATGCCTAGGCCAAGGTCCTCATTCTCTAGACCTGGAAGAGTTCTGTAAATGCTTTTCACTTGATACATTCCAGGACCTTGAGGATGAATTCTAACACTATCGTTGGTGCTGTCCTTCAAGTGCCAGATACTCAATATGAAATGACAAACTTCTATGCCTTATAACCTACTGATGACACAGTCACTATTATCCTATGTGACCAAAATACGTCTGACCCAAATAAGGTGTGGGTCAAAAATTCTACCTACCTACTCAACTGATCTGAGTTCTTTTTAATCCCTCCTTATGAGGACCAAAGTTCTTTAACTTTCACAGATCTGACTGCCCACATAGCCGATTATATTGAAGAACTCTGACTTGCCCAAAGAAAAGTACTTCCATCAGCAAAGGGCAAGTGAGGCACCATACAAATCTGGAGCAGCGGGTAAAGGATATCTTTCTTATTTTAACACACACAAATCAACCACAGTGACCTTGATAGAGATGTCTTTAATTCAGCACTAAACTGAAATTTGAACACTTGAATGTTGAATTAAGATAAAAAAGAAATTACAGCCAAATGTGGAAACTGAAACAATGAGAAAGATAAAGAGACTCAACAACCAGGAAATGCCCTGATGTCATGGAAATGAGGCAGCTCAGAAGAAAGAACAGGGGGAGGCAAACTGTCAAGGTTGACGTGTTCTTATCTATTGGGAAGACAATGAGGGGTGTACTTGGGAACAAGGGTGGAGAAAGTATGGTCCACCAGAGAGATAACTCCTTGCCAGGCAGGTTCTAATATAGCTTGAATGGAAATTTTCTTTTAAGAGTGTAAACTCTGTCTTTAGTCCCCCACTCAAAAAATGAGATTCTTTCTCCATTAGATTCTCCAGTTTGAGGTGCACAGGAGTGAAGACAGAAGCATAGCAAAGATTAGTTCTTTCTCTGCTGTCCAACATGGTAACCACTTGTTAGTGTGACTAAGGAACTAAATTTCATTTTAAATGTTAAATTTTGTTTAAAGTTAAATTTTAGAGATAGACTTATATTAAGGCTCTGTACATTCACTGTACATTTTTATTGGACAGCCCTACTTTAGTTTCTGGAGGAGTCAGAGAAGTGTGCCATTACTTATTTGTTAATTCTCTTGTGGTTCTGCGCAGTCAAACTCAGGGTCTCACGCATGGTAGGAAAGTGCTCTACCACTGAACTGCACACCTAGACTCCACTTTTTTTTTTTTTTTTTAAAGATTCTAACCAGTGTCTATTTTGGTTTCTTTGGCAAAATCATACCTGAGTATATCAGCTCCCATTTTTAAAAAGCTTATACATCAGTATTTATTTTAGCTTCATTGTCAAAACCATACTATAGTACACCATCTGAAGAGCTCAAGGATAGTCTTTCCCATCGGATTACTCTCTCCCAGTAAAACTGAGATTTGGCATTTGGTTTACAAATTTGCCTCAGATTGATGTCAATCAGCAGGCATCTGAGCAACTCTAATGTAAAAAGATAGTTGCAGAGAAACTGAGGGAATCGTGAAACAAAACACAGTACCCTCTTATCTGGAACCTAGTTATCCTTCGTAAACATGTATCATTAGAATTCAAATATTCGAGAGTAAATATCATATCCCTTTAGTCTTCTTTCACACAATCCCAGAGTGTTAAATAATCTCAATACAGTATATACATTCCAAAGAGATGTATTTTAAACACGAATCAGATATGCGACAAATGATAACGAATTTATATATACCTCTGCATGTACAAGTAAAACTTCATGAAGTTAAAAAAAAAGTTCCCCTAATGAATGCAACCTAAAAAATTACAGACTTTTGATCTAAATCATACTGACAGACAACAAAGCCAGTCACCACCATCACGTGCACCGTGGGCTCTCACACCACTCTCTGGGGAAGCGCAAAGTGAACACAGCAGCCATGCTCACACGTTGCTGGGAGGCAGGGACAGCCCTCCCCTCCATTTTCAGAACTGGGTGACTGATTAATTACAGAGAAGGTAAACAACACTTTTAAGATTCAGCATTTGCTAAAAGCCACTATTTCCACTCACACCTTAAGCAGTCATTTTGGAAACTGACATCAGGTGCACAAGGTGCTTGTGAAGGGGGCAGTAAGCCTACCTCAGAATATCTTCAAAGCTTCATACCAGTAGCATCCTATCTGATCAACCGTGCTTTTTCCCCTTATAAACTAGAATCTGATAAACACAGCAGTACAATTCATTTTAGTATATGTGCTGCCGAAGCAAGCACAGCAGTACAATTCATGAACAAATCTTTAACTGTTACCTTTGCTTTATGAACTAAAGACACAAGCTAACATAATATTTACATACATATAAAATACCTACTTTTAAATTAAGTATCTTTTTCCACTAAATTGCAATATTTTAAGCTTCTATCTATTTTAAATCTGGGTTTATTCCAGAGTCTAACTGGAATTTTCCCTGACGACTCTGGATTGTAAATTCTCCAAGTCTCAGGTCTTTAGAGTAGCAGAAAAGCTCCTCGTGTAATTTTCCTGAGTTAATCTACTTACTCTTCTCCTCCTATTTTTAAATTCACATTAGGATCTCATCTGCTCTGGCTGTTCACTTCTTCACAGGATGCACCGTCCTTTTCCCACCCTTGCCCCAAAAGAACTTTGGGCTTTGTTTGTTCCTCCTTATGGCTTACCTCAGCTCCACCGCCCACTCTGGGCTCCCACTCCCAAGCAGAAAGAGCCATGGATGCCGTTGTCTTGCTCTCCCACTGTAGTCTTGTTCCAATCAGGGAAACATTCCTATGGCAACCAACATGCACCACCATCTCACTCCTCTTCCCTGAAAGTTCCCTGTTTGTGTGGCAGACGTTTGGCAAGGACACTGAATTACTTTAACTTGCCTAGCAACTAGTAGCCTGTTCCAGTCTGTTTAAAGGAGTTGGCTTTTATTCCTTTATCTTTTAAAACACTTTCAGGGGCTGGCTGGCAAGGTAGAAAGGGCAGCTGCCAAATCAGCCTCACCTGGCACTGGCCCGGAGCACACACAACTACTGGGCAAACTGAAGCCCCCTCCAGCTCCCAGGTGAAAGAATGCCACGTGACTGAGGCAACAGCTTGAGAGCCGACTCTTCAAGGGGCTCACCTAGGGCTGACTCTAGGGGCATTTCAGTTCTTAGAGAACCTCAGATCCCACTCACCTTATAGTAAAGAATTAAATTATCAATAGTTGGATTCATTCAAAAAGCTGGGTTGATCTATCCATTATGCTGTGTATTTCAGACCTTCCCATTTTTATTTAACAGTCTACAAATAGATATTTAAATTTACAGACTGTACTTCATTCATGTAGTTTATTTTGGTAACAAGAACCAACACAGGTCCAAATGACTGATCCTGCTGTCCATATTTTTACCCCCGTAGTGAATTCTAAAGAAATACCCAGTGTTTATTGAGTGCTTTAAAATGAAATGCTTCTGCTGAAAATCTATACAGGTGGAGACACTTAAATAATGAATAAACAGCTTATCAAGCTATTGGGGTGCTCTGCTGAAGGATTCCATGCTTGCCTGGTGCCTTTCAGAACAGAAGCCAATAGTAGTGGGTGCTTGCTCCAAAAAGCAACCAATGAAATAATTGAGCCAGGTACTGGAGAAAAACAGAGGCTACTGGACAAGCACTTCTACTGCTAGCTGCAGCCAACCACCTTCCACAAGGAAAGCAAGATCACTGCTGCAGAAGGAGAGAGCTGCCAACATAGGCCAGGAATGGAATCCAGAGTGGATGTTAGTGTACACCAGCCATCCTTTGTGAGACCATCAATTCCTCCCAGCAGGGAACAAAAGACCCACTTTTCTATGCTTTCAAGCTTTGATTTCTAAAAGAAGCCTTCTTGGTCCCTTCCATGGCTTCTCTAAGGACAATTTTTAGTCATCTATCTTTTTCTAATGATAATACACAGTAAGTGGTCAGCAAACATTTACTGAAACAAACCTGTGATGCAGCAACGATTAAAAATGTAAATTAACGTTTTTTATACTATCTTAACTGCCATACTTACAAACTAAAATTTTTGTCATACTGTGTAGACAAGGGTGTGGAGAAACATGACATTCTTATATACTATTGGTAGAAGTATAAATTAGCACAGTTATTTTGGAGGACAACTTGGTAGCAATTTTAGGAATGCTAAAGATACACATAGTTTTTCACTAGTAATGCCCTTACTTTTTTCCCAGTCACTTGGTTCCTACAAATAAATTCACAAAACTGCAAAAAGATATGTCCATACTTACTGCAACATTGTTTGCAACAGAACAGAACTGGAAAAATCTAAATGTTGATAATCAGAAGATGCATTAAATTATGCCATACAAACACAATGGAATACTATATAGCCATACAAAATGAGGTAGATGTATGCATACTGATAAGGACAGATGTCCAAGATACATTGCTAATATACTGTACAAGAGAATCTACATAAGTATCCATATGTGCATTTACGTAACCATAGATACATTCTTATGTATGTATATATATGTATACATGTGTGTACTTGTATATGAATGGAACATGAGCTTATTTCTGGTAGATATGTAGAAATTTACCAGTGGATACGATGAGGAATGGTATTTAAGAATATGAACAGGAACGAATACTCTTATTTCCACTTTGTAGCTTTTTTCAAAAGTTAATTTTCAAAACAGAAATGTTTTATTCATTCTTTAAAAACACATTAATAATTCTTACTTGCTTTTGTATCAATAGATTTTAAAAAATAAAGACAGCAGTTCATTCCTGTCATTCAGGTGGCCCTGTAAAACCAGTACAGTAGCTTCTAAAACCATGTGCAGCGCCCATAGGAAGTGAGAAGCTATGGAAGTGGAAAGAGCAGCTCACATGAACTATGTGCCTTTAATGTGTCAGACACTGAATACATCAGAACGTTATTAGAAATTTAAAAATCATACTAGGACTATATAAATTAAGATAAAATTATGGAGACACACAAATACACATACAATGAATAAGCTAAAATAAACCATTTCTTCCTTATCCTTGAGTTATTTTTTTAAGAGGAGGAAGCAGAGAAATAAAGCCTGCTGCTAAATTAAATACCTCAAGCTTCCAAAGCTCTGTACATGTACTCTGCACATATTTTTCTATATAAAAGGAAACCACCAATAAACTGGATTCAAGAATTCCAAATGATGTTAAAGAAAAAGATAGAAAAGGTATAAATGTGTCTTTGGAAGGCATTACTTAACAAGTAGAGAGATAGTACAAGAAAAATTTCCCTAAATCATTATCAAATCAATAACAAGATAATGGGAGGCATGGCATAAAATAATTTTTTTTCAACTTTCAAAGGTGAGAAAGAATACTCTACTTTAAAAATGAAACATTAAAGTTCATTTCTACCTTACTTCCAACCTGCCAAATATTCCTCCTACATTTTTGTTTAAAAATCAAGAGAAAAAAATTCCCTTGTTGCTTATTATAAAACCTCAGAATGCTCTTGACTTTGCCATTTAAACTGCCTATTGTTTTCCTAACTCCAGGAAATCTTTGCAAGCCAGACGTAATGACTGTCGTGACTGCTTTCAGTAACAAGAAATGATGCTTTCTGTCAAAAGAAATGCTCTCTTCATTTCCATCACATGTAAAACAAGCCTCTTCCACGAACATCTTCATAGATAGAGGAACATCTTTGAGATCCTGAAAATGTACTACAAAGGACGAAAGACTCAAAATGACAGATAAATTTGTAGAGGTTTTCCCCTTTTTGATATAGTAAACTTGTCATTTATTCCCCAATTAGTAGTGACTCTATGGTTAGAGACCTGATTTCCTGCTCCAGAACTGTTAGGGACAAATCCCAAACATTAATTCCACAAAGGGGCAGAAAATAAATTGGGAGTTGGTTCTTGTCTTGAATTCTCTAAATAAAAGAACATATAAGATATTCTTAGAAGAGTGCCTGGTAGCAATAGAACAAATATGCAAAAAATATTAGGAATTACCTTGGATACAAAGCTACCTAATTTACTTAGAACTGTGGGTTCCTAGTACTGGACAGACTCTAGATGTGACAGAATTCTAATATAACATGAAAAATTAGACATAAACATAAAACAAGGATTAACTATGCCTGTAGGACCTGCCCTTATTTAATTAGTGGCCCAGTCAGGCATAAAACAACCACAAAAGAATGGCTGGGACAGGACTTCGAAGTATACAAGCAACTCGAAGGACAGTGGAACAAAAGACTGCGTCAGTCTCTCTATTAAAGGTTCAGTGGCTTGTACACTAAACAGGAGATATACAAGGGCTTCCTCTCTTCTCTAAGCCCAGTCAGTCCACGGCAGGTGCCCACCCCAACCAACATCTGAAAGAGGGGTAGATGGATAAATGGGATGAACACAGGCAGTGCTCTAAATACAATAGACAAGCAGAGTTTCTATCATAATATAGAGGACTTGACAGCAAAAGATAACCTACCTGAAACAAAAAGGAAAACCTAACAGAGACACATGCAAGCATGCCTTAATTCATGTAGTATTTACTTAGATTTCACTACAGGTTGAGCACCATACAGAAGTTGTTTTATGAATAGAGTTTAGTTTAAGCGATTACAGAAATCTAACCAAGTTTTCAGGGGGAAGCAGTTGGCCTCTATCTTGCACCAGTGTCTGGTCATACTCAAAATAACTAAATATATTCCTCCTTAGTTTAGTTGCTTATAGGCTACTTTTCTCTGTATCCAACCTCAGTGATGTTATTTAAGTACCAGGATAACTGTATGTTAAGAAACTAAAAGAAAAGTGAAAATCTTGTTCAAAAAGATGTAAATGTACCAGAAAACACTGAAAGGATTTAGAGGCATATAACTAATTACAATAATACCTTAAAGCAAATACATACTGTTAGACGGAAGATATGTGTAACAACTGAATTACAGATGAGTTTTAAAGAAATGAACTTTTATTGGATGAATTCAAACTAAATGCTAATAAAATATTACCAAGTAGCAGTCCTCTCAGGACTACTTTAATGGCTAAAATCACTCATTGTCAGTACATAGTTAGGATGCAAACAGATGCAAGAAAAGAAAGCAGATATTCCTCCCAAGCAGGTTAACGTGTTTCTTAGCAAACATGTTTACATTCTTCATTTGCTCTGTGGGCCCCTTCTTCATAGATAAAACAGAGTAAGCTGTAGAATTACCCTAGAGAAATTACCAAGGACCATGAATTAATGGAGTACAAATAAACTGCGTTTCTGAAGAGAGAACGAGGGCTCTGTCAGATGGCTGCAGCCAACTGCATCTGGATGTATTTTTATTTTTTTTAATTTAACTTAATTTTATTTTAAACCAAGAACATGTATTGGTACATTTTACATATAATGGTTACATTCATCACATTTATTTTGTACCTGTACATGATGCATCTTGGTTGTCCCCCCTCTTCCCCACCCCTCCCCTCTGTTCCCTCCCTCCCTAATTAGAGCAGGTTTATTCTTAATTTTCCATATTTTCCCTTTCCCTTTTCTTTCCTTTGTTGCCTTTCTGCTTTTCCCCTTCTTTTTTTCTAGTACTCCTTTCCTTTGTATATTATCTTCCTTTTATATAATATCTACTACACCTCTTTGTCCTTATTTACAGTTATGATTTCTCATATCAGAGAGACAATTCGATGTGTATTCATGAATGTCTGATTTATTTCACTTAAAAGTATGTTCTCAAGGAACATCCATTTATATATGAATGACTCTAGTTTGTCCTTTTTTTATGGCTGTGTAGTACTCCATTGTGTAGAAAAACCACATTTTCTTTAGCCATTCATTGGTTGTTGGGCATTTAGGTTGTTTCCAAGACTTAGCTATTACAAATTGTGTTGCTATGAACATGGTCGTGCATACATCCCTATGGTATGACAATTTTAATTCTTCTGGGAAGATCCCCAGTAGGGGAATAGCTGGGT
>PVJO010011166.1:0-60923 GCA_004026905.1 Hystrix cristata
CCTGGAAAGGCTGTAGGAGGTATGCTCTGGTCCTCAGAAGACTTTGGTTTGGCTCCTGCCTCATGAAGCTTATATAGATGGGCATTCTCCTTGCAAACCTTAAAGTGTTGCTAACATCTCACAGATTGGCTGGGTATTTGAAATCCCTGTGTTTCCAGCCTTGTTCCATTAGCCCATGTGGACCCAGAGTCTGCTGGGCCTCCCCTCCTCTGGGACCCTGCCAAGAGCAAGGAAAGGGCTTTGGTCTCATTATCACTGGAAAACACACACACACACACACACACACACACACACACACCCGCCCACGCGCCCCCCCCCAGCTGAAATTCTTTCTTGGTCCCTTCCTCTGTGAAGGTCTTTGTCACCTGAGCCTGTGTGATCACGGGAGTGAGTACTGTGCCCTCTGTTGCCTATATCTTCCACCCAGACACAGAGTGGGTAGCACCCTGTAGGGAACCAGGCTGACACCATGTCCCTTCCAGTGCCTTCCTTTGGTTCTTAGCTGCTCAGATCAGTTGTCTAAATACCACTTATTGAGGAAAACCCTCTCTTCTTGTCAATTTGGTGGTGCCTCTCTGTCCTTATTTGTCTGTCAACGGCTGTAATTATGGATCCTGTTATGTCCCATGGGCCAGTTTTCCTGCACCAGAATCAGCACTGTCCTTTCTTGATGACTGGCTCTGTGGCTCCTCTGCAGACCCGATCCCTGCTGCTCCTCTACTTGTCTGTAGCAACCCAGCTGTCCTCAGCCTGTGTGAGTTTCAGAATCAGCCTTGCAGGTTGCACCAAACAGAGAGGTCTCCTTAGGGTTTTGCTGGGCCTTTGTAAGGCTGTCCTTGTCCCTTTGGATGTGATGAAGGGTTGCACTTGTGTTTTCTTTTTTTTTTTTTTTTTCTTTGATGCTGGAGATCGAACTCGGGCCCTTGTGCTTGCAAGGCAAGCACTTTAACCACTGACCTAAATCCCTAGCCCTGCACTTGTGTTTTCTAATGCCTTCCAGAAGGCTTTAGAGTTTCTCCAAGAAAGCTTTGCCCCTTCATTCGTTAGATTATTCCTTGGGGGTGTGTGTGTGTGTGTGTGTGTGTGTGTGTGTGTGTGTGTGTGTGAGAGAGAGAGAGAGAGAGAGAGAGAGAGAGAGAGAGAGAAAGAGAGACTGGGGATTGAACATAGAGCCTTTACACTAGCTGTAACCCCAACCCTTTTATTCACATATATGTATATGTGGTTTTTTTTTTTAAACTTTGAGACAGAATCTTGTTAGTCTCAAATTTGTGATTCTCCTGCCTCAGCCTCCCAGAATGCCAGGATTCAGGGCATGTGCCACCACACCCATCAGTGTGAGTTTTGCTTTGTTTTTAAATACCCTTTATCTGGCAGGAATGTGCTTTTTTATTACTGTATCTCATTGTACATTTCTCACACTTAAGACTGAACCCCTTTGTTGCAAAATGTGTGGTATTCCCATGATCATCCTGTGGCTTTCATTGAGTGCTTGTTTGCCCTCTTAGTAAAAGTGGGCAGGAAGTACTTCCCAAATTGTTTATAACCATATAGGATTTGACACACTTGTTTATCATGTTTCAGGAAAAAGAACTATAAAAGCAAACAAATATTTAAGTAATTGTTTTAGTCTTCCTCTGGACTTTGCTGTTGAAATTAAAATGTGCCTGTAAATGAGACCTGCACCAATATTTACCTGAGACTGTTCATCATGGTGTCATCTGCTGGTCATGAAATTGGAAATAATCGAACCAGTCCAGTATTAGGGCTGTTAAATTATTGTGCATTTGCATGATGGAGTTCTGGGTGATCACTGAAGGCCTGGTTTAGCCTGGATGTGCAGGGCCCTGGGCCTGCCCCTTAAAAAGTGCAGTGTCTAGGAGTTGGGGATTTAGCTCAGTGGTAGACCACAAGGCCCTGAGTTCTATCCTCAGCACGCACCACGTCCCCAAAAGAGATGTGGGTACACCTCACGGTGTCAAATTTAACAGTGGGCCTTTGAAACATAGCTGCAGTTTATTTGGTGTTTTGAAGATGTGCAGGTGTGATATGTGTATGTGCACACATTTCCACATGGATTCATGTGCAAAAGAGGTGTGTGAACCCTGCATATACAGAGAAGGGTGCTGTGTACAACTCTGCTGTCCATCCTGTGCAGCCAGAGAAGCAGGAGAGAGCCTTGTGGGAGGAGGAGGAGTGGTGGGCACAGAGACACCTGGTACTGAAGAAGGGGGTGAAGGCCTGGATGTGCAGGGCCCTAGGCGTGCCCTTTAAAAAGTGCAGTGTCTGGGGTTGGGGATTTAGCTCAGTGGTAGAGCACAAGGCCCTGAGTTCTATCCTCAGCACCTGCCACGTCCCCAAAAAAGTGCAGTATCCATGGGGTGAGTGTGGAAGAAGAGGCCTCCATAAGGAATTAGGGCTGCTACCAGTTATCTTCCGGATGTTCAGGTGGAGGGTGGGAGCTTCCCTTTCTGTCTTTGTGTACTGCTTTCCCTTTATTGAGTATCTTCTTGCCATTGAGAACTGCCTTTGCATTTTCATTGTGAATACTTGGTCTCTGCAGAAAAATCGAATGAGAACATATTTGATGATAACCACCATTTGCATTTATCATAGTCCCTTCATTTCTTGTTCTATTCTGTTCTGTTCTGTTGAGATAGGGTCTTGCTCTGTAGTTCAGGCTGGTCTAGAGTGCAACATGTAGGGGCTCACCAGGGCTTTCTGTAGGTTTGTCAAGTGCACCTGTGTTGACATTCAGACCAGACTTGTACAGTCACCATCCAACATTTGGGTGGCTCCTGCGTTTTCCTTTAAGGATAATATAGTTAGATCCTTAGTTAGGCCACTCAACCAATCACTTCATGTAACTTCCCACTGAGGGGAAAACTCAATCTAATGTCCTGGATCTGTGCTATACCCTAAATCCTAAAATTTAAGCGTATCTGTGTAACATGCATAAAGCTTCAGCTTTCTCTTTTGAACCCTAGGCTGATCTCCTTCAAGGCCCTGTGCGCTAAGGTTCTGCACAAGAGAAACTGTCATGCCATCTCTCACTGTTTTCAGCGGCTCTGACCCTGACTGGGGCACTGCAGCCCATGAGAAGCACTGGGGGCCCTCAGCTGAGAAAATGGTTTTTTTAGGGGCTGGGGATTGAACTCAGGGGCTTCTCCTTGTGAGGCAAGCACTCTTAACCACTGAGCTAAAACCCCAGCCCTGCTGAGACAATTCCACCAGAGAATTCTTCCCTGAGGCTTGTGCTGGCTCTGTAGCTCTTCTGCGTGGTTGTTGGAGATGAACTTGGTGACAGGGGCTGCCCCCCTCATATTCTTTGTGCTGAGGAACCTGCCTCATGCCTGTTTCTTGACACCTCAGGAGTGTGGCCTCAGGAAGCCATGCAGTGCGTAATACATTCACCTGTGTTGGAAGCAGGTCTGAGGTGTTCCTCCTCCAGTCTGCTGCAGGAATGTTCTGTCATGGCACCTTGTGATGCTTGCCCATGTGGCAAAGGTGTTACAAAAGATCTGTACAGGGCTGGGGATTTAGCTCAGTGGTTAAAGTGCTTGCCTTGCAAGCACAAGGGCCTGAGTTCGATTCCCGGCACCACAAAAAAAAAAAAAAAAAAAAAAGATCTGTACACACACACCCCACAGAGACCCCTCAACCTTTGGAGCTTTATTCCTACTCCCCAGGGTATGAGGTTATGGCTCTCCATTGGGAACATGAACAGCCGTGCCTTGGTGTCATGCTGCATTCTTCTCACACTGCTGGCTTTGCTGGGAGGGAGTAGTGCCTTCCCAGGGAGGCTTTCCTTGAACTTCATGAGGCCACGGAGGGGGTAGCCTCTGGGCTGCCCCTGAAGAAGTCCACTGCCTGCACACAGTTTCCAGCCTCTGAATCAGGGGTCACTGGTAAATGGGCTTGAGAGAACCACCTAAGAACAAGTGACAATAAAACTTCCTTAACAGGAGCTCTTGTTTTGTTACTATGGCTGATGACTTTGTTACTTTTTTTTTTTTTTTTTTTTTTTTGGTGCTGGGGATTGAACTCGGGCCCTTGTGCTTGCCAGGCAGCCACTTTAACCACTGAGCTAAATCCCCAGCCTGACTTTGTTACTTTTTAAAATGTTTGTCTCCTCCTTAAGTGATAATCACTGGCTTCAATGGAGATAAACTGGCAGCCCCAAGAGCCTGGTGGTGTCCAGCCCAGGGGTCTACCTGTCATTTTGCAGGTCTGTGCAGGGTCTTTCCCAGGCTCATTCTCTGTACTGTGGCTTCCCCAGACTGTGAAACTCCAGCAGATGCAAACTGTGCATGGTGTAGATGGTATCCACAGGACCTTCCATGCTGACCAAAAGTAGCTGAGCTGGCTACCTCCCCTTGTCCCTGGAGAGCCCTGGAGCTGGGGTTGTGGCTCATTACTGCTTAGCTCCATAGACAGCAGAGAAGCAGGCCTTTCCCTTGGGCCTCAGGCCATGTTACTGCATGGTGCTCGGCAGCACTGACCTGCTTTACTTTGTAGATACTCTCTCAGTGTTCATTCATCTGTGTTGGAAGTACCGGAGAACTACCAGGCACTGTTTGGGGAGCTTCAGAGCCACTGAGAAGGTGGGGCTGCCTGCACTGTGGAGACTGATGTCACATGGAGGGATGACTTTCAGCTAAATGAGACAGGCTGAGGGGTCAGGGTGAAGTCAAGGGTAGAGTTTTAATAGGATAGAGAAGGTGTTGGCTCTTGTGGAGATTATTCCAGACAGAGGCAGCAACCCATTCCCACTGCGGGGTGACAAGCCAGGTAGCTGTTGCTGCTGGTGCAGAAGTATAGAGGGGTTGAGTAAGAGTGGACCATTGTGAGTGGGATGGACAAAACACAGCGTGCAGGCTTAGAGTCTAGCAGATCACTTCAGCCCCTGGGCTAGGAGTAGACTAAAAAGAAAGGGCAGGAACAGCTATAGTAACCATTAGGAACAAGCCAGGCTCTCAGCAGTGGGAGTGGAGGAAATGGGCCACGTCTGGCTAAATCCTGGAGGTTAGGACAGGATTTCCTGAAACTGAGTGTGAAAAGAGGAAGGAGACTTCAGACTGGAAGGCTAAGAGCCTTGGCAGTGTGTAAGGTATGTGACTCTGTCACCCTGGTGGAGCCAGTGGCAGATGTTGCCAAGGACAGTGAGGGCTGTGTCTTCAGACTTGGAGGTGGGGTGTGGACTTGGTGCTTACAGCCATTGGCCTGGCCCACATGCTCAGGGAGTGGGAGTGAACGGCCAATCCTGAGCTTCCATCATGGAGATGGTGGGCTTTTGGAGGATGGGAAGTGGGGTGGAAAGTGCACATCAGGGAGCCAGGAGAGAAGAAATGGGGGCAGGAGTACCCTACTTTTGGGGAGGCCAGGGCCGGGCTGATTAACCCCTGCCATTGCTCTGGGCCACAGAAAGCTGTTGACCTTGACAGGCAGCACTGAGTCATGAGAGCAGCTCAAGAGGCCCCTGCAATAGTAACACAGACAGGGCTGGGGATTTAGCTCAGTGGTTAGAGTGCTTGCCTTGCAAGCACAAGGCCCTGAGTTTGATCCTCAGCACCAAAAAAAAAAAAAAAAAGTAGTAATACAGACAATCCCTCGAAGGAGCTGTGTTTCAGAGTGAGGTGCAGCAATGGATAGCAGCTGATTTCTCATTTGAGGCTTTTGTGTGTATGCTGCTGGGATTGGTCCCACAGAGAAGGGATGAATGGGCACATTGAGAGGCATGAACTCGTGGAGTGCAGCCCCTTCAGACAGCTTTGGGGCACTTAGAGATAGCCAGTGTGGGAGAGAAGTGGGCATGGAGCTGGCAGGTCGGCAGAGGAAAGTTGGAAATTCTCTTGGCCCTGGGGAAAGCCAGTGAGTAGAGGCGGAGGTTTGTGAGCTGAGAACCTGCCCCAGGAGCATGAGGGGCAGTGGGGTGGGGGGAGCTGGCAGCAGATTCATGGAGTCACAGATTCATGTGCATCAGACTGCCCAGTCTTGTAAAAGTTAACTTGTGGTACACTATTAATGTAAAATCAAATGCCTACTTACTATAAAGAAAATAAAAACCAGGAATAGTAGATCCATATGAATGTAAAGCCAGGACCCCTCACCACCTTTCTGGCACTCTCCTGCTTGTGTGTGAGCACCCATGTTGACTGTGAGTTGCACTGGGCTCCTGCCTGCCCTTCTCACTCATCCAGACCCCGGTGTGCTGAGTGCTTGTCCCGGGGCCTGGGCCAGCTGCCATGAGTGAGTCACACCAGTTCTCTCTCCTCACAGATTGGTGCAGCACTGAGCATGTGGAGAGTGTGAGGGGAGCTGGGCCGGCATGGGCTTCTCTTGGGCACACTCCAGGGAGCACTGTTCCCAGAGGGGTCAATCTTTTTTGAGATTGGTTGGTGGTGAGCAAGGAAGACATGTACAGAGCCGTGGAAGTGGGGTCCTGGAATATTTCTTGCTGGAAGTGGCATGAGGTGTAGCTTGGCAATAGTCCAAGCACCCAATGCTGTGTCCTGAATCAGGAGAGGCAACAGGGCAGAGGGCTGGAGCAGAACCCACATCCAGTCAGGAAATACACTGGACAGGTCCTGTGATGGAGGCTGAGAGAGGTGAGGCCTTCGCTGTAGATGATTTACCATGAGTGCAGGGCGAGATTGGGGAGTGCAGTGTTGCCATGATTCCTGTGGCCTTTGTGGTGCAGAGCTTGTGCAGGGATGGGGGGAGGGCAGGAATTAGCAGGTCTCAGGGTGAAACAAAGGTTCTGGGACCAGAGTAGAGTTGGGTCTTTTTTGTTTGTTTGTTTTGGTGCTGGGAATCGAACTCAGAACCTTTTGTAGAGTTGGGTCTTGGATGGACTTTAGAGTCTGAAGACAGACTGGGACAGCATGGAAGCTCATGAGCAGTCAGTGAGGACAAGAAGCTTAGATAGAAGATACAAATCAATAATGCCAGTGTTAAGATGGTATAGAAAGCCCAGACTAAAGCCCCCAGACCAGCTGAGGTAGTCAGAGGAAGCTGAGAAGTGGGTCAGGCAGACCCATAGACTCTGCCCTGCAGGGCCTGGGCTGGGGGAAGAGGTGATGTCCAAGCAAAGGATGGTGCCGAGATCAGCAGATCTGGGACCTGTGCTGCCCAGCATCTGGGTGAGACCATCAGTGATTGGGGGAATGGGAATCAGAGTGCAGCAAGGGGCATCGTTCTCTCCTGGTACGCCTATTGCAGGAGAGAAGGTATCCTTAGGGCTGGCAGCTGCTGTCATCTGCCATGAGCAGTGTTTGGTGGACCATCCTATAACTTGTTCTTTCTGTGTGTTCCTAATTACTCAAGACAAATTTCCAGAACCAGGATTACTTTGTTGACTGCTACCACATATGGTAAGGACTTTGTATGCTCTCCCAGATTTCCTCCAGCAAGACATAGTTTGCATTCACTGGATGAGCTGCAGACCAGCCCTTGCTCTCTGCTCTCAGGGAGTCTTCTGTGTTTGATTTTTTCCCCTTCCTCCCCACTTCCCTCTTTCTCCCACCCCTCCTCCCCCACCCCTCTTTCTCCCCCTCCCCATCCTCTTCCTCTTTCTTCTCTTCTTCCCCTCTCTTCCCGCTCCCCTCTCCTCTTCTCCCTCTTCTCTTTTTCTTCTCTCCCTCTCTCTCTTTTTAAAGGTATTGGGGATTTTTTTTAACTATGTAGTTCAGGCTGGACTTGAGCTCACTATGTAGCCCAGGCTGGTTTGAACTCACAATCCTCCTTTCTCAGCCTCCCAAGTGCTGAGACTACAGACATATGCCACCACACCTGGCTGGTATTAGGGATTTAATTGAGGGCCTTTGTCCTGAGCTACACTTCCAACCCCTTTTTCATTTTTTATTTTGAAACAGGATCTTGCTAAATCACTTAGTTGCCTCGGCTGGGCTCAAATTTGTGGTTCTCCTGCCTTATCCTCCCGGAGTACTGGGATTACAGGCATGTTCTACTCTGCCTGGCCCATTTGATTGTTTTCATTATGACTCTCCTCTTCATGCCGTACAAATAAGATGATTCATTATTTTTTGCATGCATTGGTGATGTCTTTATTAACTCTTTGTCATATGTTGCAAATACATGCCAGGTTTTCCTTTTTGTAATTTTTATATAAAAGAGCTGGACTATTTTCTGACTTAAAAGATACTTTCATCTGTTCTCATTACTTCTGTCTTTATCATTGTATGATCAAAATAATTCTTTACCCCAAGACTGTATATTTATTTACCTAAATATGTTTTGGTGCTTTCATGATGAAATTTTACTTTAACGTCCATTAACCATTTGATGTGTTATATTGGTGCAAGGTGAGAATCTAATTTTAAATGTTTATCCAGCTGACCTGACAACTACATTTACTCTAGACCAAGCTATTCATATCTCCTTATATCTTAGCACAGTAGCATGGTCCCTGCAATCTCTGGTCATAGTTTTGTTTTTCTCTTGCAGTGGAGGTGGCAGGTAAGCTGTCAGGGCCAGGGCCTGCGGCTTCAGTTTCCATTCATATGCCCTGACCCTGCAGCCCAGCACTGCAGTGAAGCACAGAGTGTGGGGTAGCTCAGAACCTGAGCTCTCAGTGTGGATGAGCTTGCTCCAGCCCTCCTGGACCTACTAGCTGCTAGATCATTGGGTAACTAACTTGTCATTTCTCATCACACATTGTGTGCAATAGCAGTGCCTGTGATGTATACAGTTGTGAGGATCAAGTGGGCCTGTGCATGGGGGTCCAACCTAGACCAGACACAGAAAGTGCCTGAGAAGTGCCAGCTGTTACTTCTACTTGCCTCCAACAGGCTGCTGGGCACGCTCATGGACTACACTGTGCTCTGAGAACTTGTCAGATGAAGTGCTGGTGTCACTTGTCCCTTCCTGCCAGTTCTCAGCAGAGAAGCAGCACACTCAGGGTTTTGCCCACCATCTGTGTCTTAGTTTTCTCTCATTGCTGAGACAAAATACACGACACCCAAAGTTCAGGGAAGAAAGGTTTATCTGGCTCACATTTTCTAGAGGTTTCAGTCCACAGTTGGCTGGCTCCAAGGCAGGGTGGCATGGCAGACAGGCAGAAGACAGCAAGGTAAGCAAGGGCTAGACAAGCCCCTTTCTGTCCTTATATCTTATCCAGGCTGCTGGGATTAGGGTGGTGCCAACCCAATCAATGGATTGATTTAGTGATCACAGACCATTAATCCCAGCCACTCTTCAGCCACCTCGGAAAAAGCCCCACTTATGACTGCTTGAAGTTTTAGGGGGGCATTTGGGCACAAACCGTAACAGTCTCCAAAGCAAGGTGGTACCAGCCAGTCAGAGTTGCCACTTGCTGTCCTACCACAAAGTGCATGTGCACAGGGCTCACAAAGACTTCGATACCTGCATTTTTCTTTGATGTCTAGACTGTGGCACTGCTGCTTCCAGATGTGGCTTGTGGCAGGTAGCGAGGCGTCAGGGACTGTCTCACGCCAGGTAGAGCTAAAACTGCTGACACTTTGGTGGCTGTCAGACTTAGAATTAAGACATCTTCCTCCTAGCACATTCCATCTGACATTTGCTGAAGCCCATAAAAAGTAATTGTCTTTAAAAATGGTATGTAGGGGTAGAGATTGCTGGCAAAAACATTTGAGTGAAGGCATGGGGGAGAGATAGAAGTTACCTGTTTTTCCCCCAGGGAAGAAAGGGGGATATAACACCTTTATTTTCTTGGGGAGCAGAGAAGGTACAGTTGGGTAGTTAAATTTGAATGAGATTAGCATGGCACAAAAAAAGAGAGGGGCATTTAACAAGAAAATTCCCTAGAGGGGAAGATTAAAGTGAACAGGTGCTAGAAAAATGTTTCTGCATATTAGAGCTTAATTAGATTTGAAGATGAATTCCAGATGGGCTAATTATGTGTGAGTTGTTGCAGGTTATTTCTTGTAGGGGCAAGCACATATTTTTGGAAATGGTGATTTAGTTTGATTGGGTTGATTCCTGCCTCCTATCATATCTCCTTCGTCAAGAAACTGCCTCCTCTGAGGCTCCACCACCCCACTCAGCAGGTCTCATCTTTGGAACCTCTGTTGTAGCTGGCAGAGCCGTGGGACATGGAGGCTGTTCTGACCCCATGGCCACCTGTGTGGCAAAGGACAAATGACCCTTACCATGTGGCAGAAAGTTGTTCTAGTTTCAGGAGACGCAAGCAGCAAAATCTGTGCTTGCAGGGACGTGGGATTTGCCAGGAACAGCCTATTTCATGTGAGAATGGCATCGACACTAATGTTTCTTGTGTACCTAGCTGGTTAGAGATACCAAGTACACTGGGAGGAAAGGGCCAGTCCTTGTTGGTAGCACTCAAAGTGGTAAATAGAGAAAAAGGAAGAGATGGATAAACAGGAACATGTTTGATTCCAGAAATTTTAAACAAGGAACAGGGCCACTTGGTCTCTGTTAGCAATGTCTGTTAGGATGACAAAGTGGGTTTGACCAAGAACAGCTTGTGATGATTGTCTGAAAAGTCAGTGCAGCTCTGTGTGCCCAGATGATGTCGATGTGCTGGGAGTGGCCTCATGGCACACTTGGGAACATGTGCTTGGCAACCAATTCAGGTCTGGGAGGTTCAGTAAACATAAACTTTTATGTAAGGCCCTGTAATTGGAAATTATGGATGTATAATTTATATATGGCTCAATGAATGATTTATATATTAAGTGATGATTTATATAGAAAATATGACCCCTCCTGTAGAATCTTTAATGAAAAATGTTGGTTCCGATGAATTTATTTCTAGAGCTCTGTTGGAACTCAGCATGTTTGACATAAATCAGATCTAATTGTCATTTCATGATTAATGAACATATGCTGGCCATTTTTCCCCATAATTAAACTTTATGTTCTGTGCATCTGACAAAGCAAAACAAGTTTAGACTTTGACAGATTGGTGGCAGGGGTTTTCCGTGCCTGCGTATTTGTGTGTATGTGTACTCATTTGTGCTCATCTTTGTTAAT
Organism: Hystrix cristata; assembly: GCA_004026905.1. Lineage (NCBI taxonomy): Eukaryota > Metazoa > Chordata > Mammalia > Rodentia > Hystricidae > Hystrix > Hystrix cristata. The sequence goes on from PVJO010011166.1 coordinate 10,996, forward strand.
ATAAAGTACTAACTTTCCCTCATCAAGTTTTCAGAGGCTTGAGTAACATTTTAAGAGTTAGCAGTCAGGGCTGGGGATTTAGCTCAGTGGTTAGAGTGCTTGCCTAGCAAGCACAAGGCCCTGAGTTTGATCCCCAGCACCAAAAAAAAAAAAAAAAAAAAGAGTTAGCATTCAGATTGTGGGACTCAGAGTGACTGTGGAGGTGGAAGGGCACAGGTCCAGCCTGAATGGCGTGTGTGGCCCTGCTGCCTGTGCCTCTCCACCATGGTGCCAGACTTAAATGCTGTCCAGAGGGTGTGGGGCCGAGTTGCCCTCCTCTGTGGAGGCTCCGAGGGGCTTGGACACATGGCTGTTCTCTCATAAAGACAGCTAAGCTCTAAGAAATGATGCCAAGTGGATTGGTTGCAAAATGTGTACACTTTTCTTTTTGCTTTTTAAGCACTTCAACAAGGATTTTAATTTAAAAGGTGAGATGTTTGTGGAAGGAACGTTATGTTACTGGTGTTCATTCACTGGCCATTCACCTTTGATTATTTCAGGACATAGACAAGTTTGGCAACGAGATCACCCAGCTGGCCCGGCCCCTACCCGTGGAGTATCTGATCATAGATGTAAGTGCTCCCCCACACTCATCCTGCACAGGTTGCCCCTCAGGTGCCTTGGAGGTCTGGACTGCTGGGTGGTGGCCATTCACAGGGAAGGCAGTGAGCCTTGAGCTGCAGCCTCTGTCCCGTGTGCTACCAGGGCATGTTTGTGGAGTTATCAAACCCTCAGTGTTCTGGGACATTCATGGTTTCAAGGACTATTTCTTTCTGTTTTGGGTTTCCATATCTTTGAAAACAGCCCAAGGATTAAATTTCTCCATACTGAAGTGCAGAGGACCCTGCCTCTGGCCCAGTAGCCTCTGGAAAGCAGCAAGCATAGGTTGCTTGGGGCTGAGTCCTGAGGGTATCTCAGCAGACCTGCCATACACACTGGCCTTGGTTGGGGCTGCCTACTGGCCAGCATGGATAGACACTACCCTAGCCAGAGCAAGGCTGTGGTAGCTATAGTGCTCCTGGGACCACTGCCCAAGGCAGTTCTGGGGATGCCCCTGGGACTTGGTGCCCTTTAAAGTGAGGATCAACATGGTTTCCTAGAGGGAGCTCCAGGAGTCAAGAGGGGTGACTCTGCTGCTGCATTTCCCACAATCTCTTCTCCTTTCTGGAGGCATTTCATGGTCACAAAGATGTGGCTAAGCCATTGGCCACAGGGCAGTAGGTGCCTCAGTATGAAACCTCGTGCGTTTGCAGCAGCTGGGGTGTCACTGCTTGCATTGAGCTCTGTCCACAGGACCAGAGGTGGCTCATTTCCCACACTGTTGTGCCAGAATCCATTCAGGCTGCTTTTCAACTTAGGCCAGGCATGGATTCAGGCAGTAAAATATCATTCCATTTGAAGCAGCAGATCCCCCGAGCCAAGCCCATCGATGCTCTATCCCAATTGACAGCTCCTGAGAACATATTTATTACCTAGACTATAAAGGCATCTGTTTTTTGGACTACCTAGGGTGTAATTAAGATGAAAACAGATTGATGGAACATATACTTAGGAGTCGTTGTCGTCGTGATTTAGCTGCTTCCTACTCCCCCCGCCCCCTTTCCTTCTATGGGAAGTAAAGTTCTTGCCACAGTGTGCTCTTCAACAGTGCTTGATTGCTGGAGGAGGATTCTGCTCTGGGTCCCCAAGTTCTCTGTCCTTGAAGAAGTGAGGTCTGGTGAGTCCTTTGAGAGCAGGTGGTAACAGAAGTGTGTTCAGCTCCTTGCCTAGCCCCAGAGGCCCTGGGTACAGGCAAGTGCTCTACCACTTAGCTATGTCCCCAGCCCTTTTTTAGATTTTATTTTTGAGACATGGTCTTGCTGACTTGCCCAGGCTGTTGTGATCCTGTTGCATCAGCCTCCTGAGCAGCTGGAATTACAGGTCTATACCACTATGCCAGTTCATAGCCCCAAGACAGGCTGGGTAGGGAAAAGATTTAGGTATAGGACAAAGGAGCTAGACCGTTGGGGTGATCACTTGGGACCCTGGGTACTTTGATTCTGTCACTCCTCAGGGGCCACTTAAAGGACTAGCAAATGTGTCTTTTGGTCGAGTAGTTTGCTTGCTATTCTGTGTTCTGCAGTTGCCCCTCCGCTCCTGCCTCTGCCTTCCCAAAAAGAGAGCCCAGGCAGTCCCAAGATTTTGTTTTTGTACCATGGGTGCACACCCACCCCTATCTTTAGAGGCATAACTGCAGCCAGGACTGAGTGCCATGCATGCCAGCCACATACTGGGTATCTCCCTTTGAGAGCCACTCCTGTCACTGCTGTCTCCCAGATGAGCAGAGAGAGGCCACACAGCCAGCATATCTCACTGTGGCCCTGCTGCTGCATAGGCTGGTATGTGAAGGACCAGCTGGCCCTTCAGATCTTCTTCCCAGAGCGCTGATGCTGGCATAGCTGACTGCAGAAACAGCTTATTGCCTTTGCTGATGCAGAAAACAGACCAGAACAATGTTTCATTTTTTAGAAGTAGTCCCACAGGAGCCACAATAGCTAGCCTAAATCTGAAAGAGGTGTGACCTTCCCCTGCTAGTGTCGCATGCAGAGGAAAGCCACGTTAGCCAGAGATGGTTGATAGCTCACACTTGGGTGCTTTTGTGGGCTGGGGCATCTGCTGAGAGGAATAAAACCTATGTTTGTATTGTAGCTTCTATTGATTGCATGTCAGATTGAAAATGTGTTCTGCCATTCCTAAAGCATATTGGAGCCAAAGGAAGGACTTGGCTCACCTCTGAAGGATGCTCTCAACTCCAAGTCACCCTTCTTTGAGGGACAAGGGGACCTGCGAGTCTCACCCTTGCTGCAGAGCCTGCAAGTGGCCTCCACAAACAGCTTCCCAGCAGCCTGCTGCAGTCACTATGTTTCACAGCTGACTCCACATGGGCCTCTAAGCCCCAGGACATGAACATTGCACCTGCAAATATGGCCTCCTACTTTCATTCCTTTCCAGTAGGGCTGTTGGGTTGGGCCAGAGGCAAGCTAGCTCTCTGTTGTCCAGAGTGCGGTGGTGCAAAACTCTTAGTCCGAGCATGCAGCTTGGGGCAGAGGCTACCGTGTAGTGCCAGGAGCTGCCCAGATGTTTGTGCTTTGACGACCAGATTCAGCTTGTTTCCCAGTGTCACAGCTTTAAATGTAAACGTTCCATTTGGCTTTTCTTTTCTTTTTTTTTTCTTTTTTTTTTCTTTTTTTTTTTTTGTTGCTAGGGATCGAACTTGGGGCCTTGTGCTTACAAGGCAAGCACTCTAACTACTGAGCTAAATCCCCATCCCTGAATGTTCTATTTGGGGACAACAATAGTTAACTGACTCTCTTAGAATCCCTATGTGTAACTTGCCCTGGCATTTGCTAGGACTGCTTGAGTGAGCGTGAACATATCCACATTACTTTCAGCAGAGTTTGTCTTGGTTGTGTTTTTCTTCATTAGATCACAACAACCTTCCCCAAGGATCCAGTTTATACTTTTTCTATTTCTCAAAATCCATTTCCTATTGAAAACCGGGATGTACTGGGTGAGACACAGGTAAGCTCTTCAATCTTATTTTCCCAGAAATAGCCACACTTTGAAATTCCCATACTTCATTCTTGCCACAAGCCCCCTGAGACCCTTTTCGGGGGCACTGTTGATAAATGGGCACCCTCCTGTCCAGGAGATGGATGACTATAGTGCAAGTCCTTGGCCTACAGTCTTACCTGAAGTTGATTTCTTAACTTTTCTAAAATCTATTAGTCACTTTATGTCTTCTAGCAATAACCTTTCCATGGTTCATTTGTTAATTAATGTACATTTTGTGGAGCTGAGCATGGAGACGGTTTTGCTTGCCTGTTGCTGTGCCCCCTCCTCTGCTACATTTCTTGGCTCCCCACTGTAGCCTGGTGTGTGGTACCAGAGGGCTCATTGCTCAGGCTCCTGACCTGCGCTTGCTCTCGCTGGCAGCTCAAGCCTGGTGGGAGATGCCATCTCTGCCTCATGCCCTTAGGCAGTCTGGGCTCTACCTCCTCCTACATGGCAGCTCGGTACCCATGTTTCAGATGGGGCTTGCCTGAGGATTCCTGTAATGAGGTTTTCTTCTAATGTGGTGGTTTGTTGGTGAAGCCTCTTCTGGTGCTCTGGTTCCTTATCACTGTCTCCTGGGGACCATGGGGTTCTTGTCAGGGGCCAAGGGAGCCCCTTTGAGGCCCCCATGTTCACTGCTATTGGACATGTTCACACTGGGCCCTGGCTGCCCTCCCTGCTCTGCGTCCTCACTGTGCTGCCCTAGCTCAGGGGGGCAGCCAGACAGCAGAGAGCAGATGGGTCTCCTCCCTGCCGCGAAGTGCTCCCTTTCTCACCCACACCTCTTCAACGGCAAGAGGCACTTTGCATCTGTCTGACTATCGTGCCAGATGAGCTTATACTCCTGCTTCCTCACACACCTTGGTCCTTTCATACCTTGTCAGGCAGATGTCTGGGGCACTCCCCCTGCCTGGGAGGTCAGATTCTTACCTTGTGCTGTTCATGCCTCTTTCTTGAACCCTCTCAGTGTTTACAGAAGAGAGAGTGACATGTTCCTCAGCATTATGTGTTGTCTCAGTAGGAGGCAGCTTCCCTCAGGGTCTGGCCCTGGGAATGGTAACAGTATATTCACGGTTTTTCTTCTCTCCTGCCCCTTTGTCTCCAGGATTTCCACAGTTTGGCCACCTATTTGTCCCAGAATACCTCGTCTGTGTTCTTGGATACCATCTCGGATTTCCACCTCTTGCTGTTTCTGGTCACCAACGAAGTCATGCCTCTGCAGGTAGGGTTCAGGCTGGAAGAGCCGCCCCTGGACTCACTGTCTTTTCTCAAACCAGAGTGTAGCGGGAAGCTGGGTGAAGCCTGGAGTCAAGGGCCATATCCCCGCGGTCTGTGTGTGGGTGTATGTGGACAGCAGCTTTTCCAAGAGGCCTGTGATGGAGAGATGGATGCTTTCACCGTGGCCTCTGTGGCAAAGACTGTCTTGTTGGTTATAATCTCCTGGGAGATGAATGAGTCAGGAGAACCAGGATCCCACAGTGTAGACTGTCTCTGCTCTGACAGTTTCAAGAGCTCTTTGCTGATATTTCCTCTCCTACCCTCCCAAGTCAGTGCTGGTTTATTGCCTCAGCAGAGAGGCTTGGCCAGCTTCCAGGCCCCACATGCACAGCTGCACAGGTGGCATTCGGGAGGTATTCTGTGGAGGAAAGAGCAGGCCAATGCTCTATAGACAGCAGGTACTCTCTGAGCTGGTCAGGGTGTCAGGGCAGCAGGTCCTCCCAGGAGGCTTCTGCTTGTGCCACAGTGTGGGTGTCCTGGGGTTCTTTCTGAACCTGTTAGCACCGACTCAGCCCCTTTCCCCAAAGGAGACAGAGTGGTGCCCTTAGAGCTCTTTTGTGTCAGGCAGTCTGTAGTGTTCTTCCATCTGCTGGGTTTATTTTATAGCTATTTTGTCACCAAACTACCCACTTTGATACTGGACCTCAGGCAACCTGTGGCTTTTCCTCCCCTCTTTCCCTCCCCTAGTTACCTCAGGAAACTGTACCTCCTGTCTCAGGGTCAGCCCTGCCACCCAGGGACAAGAATGACAGGCAAGGCTCCCTCTGTGTCAGGGCAACCTTATTAGTAAATGTGACTAATTAATAAATGTGGTGGAGAGGGTTGTGCATTTAGCTCAGTGGTGGAGTGCTTGCTTAGCAAGTACAAGGCCTTGAATTCTATCCCCAGTACCCCCCACAAAAGTAGAGGGAATGGATAAAAAAACATTTGGTGGAGCCCGGTGTGGTGGTACACACTGTAATCCTAGCACACCGAGAAGCTGAAGCAGGAGGATCACAAGTTTGAGCCCAGCCTGGGCAATTTAGCCATGTAAGAGACCCTGTCTCATAATAGGAAATATGGCTGGGGATTTAGCTCAGTGGTTAGAGTCCTTGCCTAGCAAGCGCAAGGCCTATTTCAATCCCCGGCACCAAAAAAAAAAAAAAAAGGAAATAAAAGAGGCTGGGGATTTAGCTCAGTGGTTAGAGTGCTTGCTTTGCAAGCATGCAGGACCCCAAGTTCGATCCTCAGCACCAAAAAAAAAAAGGAAATAAAAAAAGAGCTGAGGATGTAGCTCAGCAAAGGACATGGGTTCAGTCACCATTACCAAAAAAAAGAGAGAAAAGATTGTTATAATATACTAAGAGCTCTTGAGGTCTTTATCAGTCCTTCACTATTCTAATTTTTGGCATGTTGATACTGGAGGCCTAGAATATAGAGTGTGGTTTCCAGGCATGAGGGAGAAGAGGAAGAGGATGGGTCTCAGAGTCTACACTTCCATCCATCTGTCCCTTCCTCTAAGACCAAGGATGTGAACTTCTGATCTGGGCTGATGGGCCCTCTATCAGTGCATGACAGAGAGATGCAGATGCCCACTCAGGGCTGTTTGGGAAGAATTTAAATTTTAGCTCACTCTAACATTTCTGTTTATAGACCCAAGTTGTAGCATTTTGTATTACATAGTGACAGTCCAGTTTTAGTATATGTGCTGCCAAAGCAAGCACTACATAGTGACAGTCTATTCAGTATTTAAAATTCCCTCTGAAATATGTCTTGAGATTGAATTGGCAAGAGCAGAGAAAGATGGAACTTACTTTTTGGCTTCTTACAGGACAGCATCAGCCTGCTGCTGGAGGCAGTGAGGACCAGAAATGAGGAGCTGGCACAGACATGGAAGAAGTCTGAGCAGTGGGCCACCATTGAGCAGCTGTGCAGTAAGTGCTCCTCCACTCTGGACTTCTGACCCTGCTGCATCCCAGGGTGCCAGGAGTGAGGGGGAAAGCATAGATAGGACCTCCCTGTGAGACATATGTCCTGCTCACTAATGTAATATACTTGCTGTTCACGCCACAGGGTGTAGATATGTTCGATTCTGTGAGTTGAATATAGAGGAAGACACTGGTTACATGCACCCTCACATCCCCGGGAATCCGCCTCTGAAAAGGAATATGTGTTTGCCATCCCCATGAGACACTTGGCACTGCCCCACCCCACTTCAATGGTGTAAAAACCCCATTCCCATACAGCATATGACAGGATCTGGGCCCATCACCTGCAAAAGCTTGTGCCTGAGAGCTCCTTGTGTTCATCAGTGCTCACTGTGCTAAGATGTTCAGCATGCCATTGTCTAATCCTGTGGCTGGGATTGCTGATGGAACTTAATGATAGCGTACTATCCATAATAGCATCAAGCTTTGCGCAGTGGCAGTATCGTAGCCAATGAGGTTTATCCGAGGCGCAGTTATTGCTAATTGAAAACATAATAGCATCACAAGATACATGGCACCAGGAGCACCCCAAATGGGTCAAGCACGAGCTCTATGTTGAAAGCTAGTATGTGGCCAGAAGAGCTAGTAAATGGGGAACATACCATTTTTCTGGCCTGGAAGAGTCGTACATCTTTAAGGTGTCAGTTTCCTCACTTTTTATGTTTTGAGACAAGGTCTCCTATGATCCCTTGGCGTCCTAGAGTGTTGAGATTACAGGTGTATGCCACCATGCCCTGCTTTTTTTGTTGTTTTGTTTTCATAAAAATCAACAAGTCCTAAAGTTTATTTAGAGATGCAGAGGGCCTAGAATAGTCAACACAGTCTTAAGAGATACGGTGCTGGGGATTTAGCTCAGTGGTTAGAGTGCTTGCCTAGCAAGCACAAAGCCCTGAGTTCGATCCCTGGCATGAAAAAAAAAAAAGTCTTACAGAAGCTGGAGACCTTGCACTGTTGAACTTCAAGCTGCAGTGTTTAGTGCTTGAGGCAGTTCATACCTTGTGAGGATGAGCAGTTTGAGGGGCAGCAGGAACCTAGAAAGAGGGTAGCCATCAAGGGGATGTGTGCTGGAACAATTGGGAATCCATGGGGAGCCAGTGAACCTGGAACTCAGCAGTGAACTGCTTGTTTACAGACAGACACCAGCTCAGGAGGGCTTGTGGGCCTAATGATGAAGCCTAAAACTACATAGCATTTATGTGTTAAAAAAGAGACTGTCTTAGGGGCTGGGGATTTAGCTCAGCGGTTAGAGTGCTTGCCTGGCAAGCACAAGGCCCTGAGTTCGATCCTCAGCACCAAAAAAAAAAAAAAAAAAAAAAAAAAAAAAAAAAAAAAAAAAAAAAAAAAAAAAAAAAAAAAAAAAAAAAAAAAAAAAAAAAAAAAAAAAAGAGACTGTCTTGCTGGGTGTGGTATACATGCCTATAATCCCAACACTTAGGCTGAGGCAGGAGGATTGCAAACTGAAGCCCAGCCTGAGCAATTTAGCAAGACCCTATGTCAAAATAAAAAATTAAAAAGGCTGAGAATGTAGCTCAGTATGGAGGTCCTGTGTTCGACCCCTAGTACCACAGTAAATGAATGAATGAATGAATCAATATACATCTATCTTTAGGGCCTTCAGGTAGGAAAGATTTTTTTAGACAGGGTATAGGACTCTGAGATAAGATGCAGAAAAATACTTTGTTTAAAAAAGTTGATAAACCAGGTTTTATTTAAAATGAGAAAAAAGTGATTAGAGTGCTTGCCTTGCAAGCACAGGCCCTGAGTTCGATCCCCAGCACAAATAAATAAATAAATACATAAATAAAATAAAATAAAATGAGGGGAAAAAAAGAGCCAGGTGTGATGGCTCACGTCCATTAATCCCAGCACACGGGAGGCAGAGGCAGGAGGATCGCCACGAGTTCGAGGCCAGCCTGGGCTATGTAGTGAGTGAAGGCCAACATGAACTACATAGAGAGACCCTGTCTGAAAAAAGAAAAAAAAAACTTGCTCATCAAAGGGTGCTGTTAGAAATTTGAAAAGGGTCAGGCAAGGAGACAGTGCTTGCAGTATATATCCAAAACATACTGACAATCAGTAATCACATAGAGTTTAAGTAAAGACCAGGCAAAGGATTGCTGGGTATGGTGGAGCATGCCTGCAGTCCCAGCACATCAGAGTTGAGGCAAGAGAATTAGGAGTTTGAGAGAAGCCTGGGCTCCTGTGTGAGTTCAAGGCCAACTAAACTACATACATCACAAGAGAAAACACAAAGCTGGGCATGGTGGCCCACACCTGTGATTCCAGCACTGTGTCTCAAAAAGATAATAAAAAATGTGAATTCCCTGGGTTCAATCCCCAGCACTGCAAAAAAGAAAAAGAGCGAGAGGCAAGCCTTAGACATTTCACAAAAGGAGATACTGGTATCATGAGTCTTCGGAGAAATGCAATTCCAGGTGCTGCCAGACATGGGGCAGCTAGGACCCACAGCCTGCTGGTGAGATGCAAAATGGCTTAGCTACCACAGATTCTTCTGGAAGCTTGACATACTTTATCCTGAGACCCAGCAGTCCCACTGCTGGGCTCTCATCAGGAGCAATGGAAACATGGGCCCACAAAAAGCTCATGTAAGAATGTTCCTGCCAGCTTTGTCCTAATAGCCTGAAAGCTGTTAGTGGAGAAACCACCCAGTGTCCATCCGGAGCGGCATCATGACTCTCAGCTGGTGGAGTGCTCCTCAGCAATAGGAGCAGCGTGGGCAAGGGAGGCTCTTGCTGCTGGGGGCCATCATGGTTGATTTAGACAGCAGGTTTGGTGTGAGCAGCGGGGATTCTTGTGCTGCCTCTGTCTGTGCCATGGTGCTCTCGGGCAGGGTAAAATGTCCTCTGTAGAAGTGATGAGAACTCTCCTCTCTTCCCATCCTATAGGCACCGTTGGTGTGCAGCTCCCAGGCCTGCATGAGTACGGCGCCATCGGAGGCTCCACACACGCTGCCGCTGCCGCCATGTGGGCCTGTCAGCACTGCACCTTCATGAACCAGCCAGGCACGGGTCACTGCGAGATGTGCAGCCTTCCCCGGACCTAGGGCTCCGGCCCTCTGCTGGGTGGACTGGGCTAGCCCAGCCCTCTGAAGCCAGGAGTGCAACATGTTCCCTGTATGGCTGACGCCAATGGCCCTGCGGGGGCAGGACCAGCTGCCCTGGTATCTTGGACCCACCAAAGCTTCTCGGCTCTGATCCTGGAAAGGTGGCTCTGGCAGGTGTTCTGGGCCTGAATACAGCCAGCCTCCCAACTGGAAATGCCAAGCAGCCCTGCCCAGGAATATCCCACACGCCTTGTCCAGTGCACAGCCCCACTGTGGTGGAAGGACCAGGCACCTCTACATTATCACCTGGAGTGTGGGGTGCAGGGAGGGGCGGCTGCTGCCACCCAGCTTTCCTTTCCCTTCTTTTCAGTGCTTTTTGTTCTTCATTCCTACCCCATGTGTTTGGTTGGGACCTCTTGGCTGCCTCTCTGTCCTGTTGCTCTGGGTTAGAGGCCCCTGTCCAAGAGGGCCACGTCCCTCCCATGTGAGTGGCTTCCATCTGGTGGGAACACATGTGGCCAGGCCACAGCCTCTTTGGCTTGCGCTGCAAGTTAGTGGGCCGCCTTCCCTTCTCTCACCCAGCAACCAAGGGGGATTTTAAGTCTGTGTTGGTTGTAATAATAGTTATCGGTAATTCATGCCCCAGAAGACTTTTATTTATTGTTTTCAATATAAAACTGCACAAAAGGGGAAGGAAAGAGACTAGTGTCTTCTTCCTTCCTTCAGTGCAGCCCCTCTGGGTCTTCAGGGTGGTAAGTAGACGGGCCACCATCAGTTCGCCTCTCAAACCTCAGTGCCTGAGACTTTTCTACCAAGCCACACAGCTGTGGCACCTGGCGATATGGGTGGCTGAGCAAGAGTAGAGTGGTGGCCCTCACCTGGCAGACAGCCCCTCCAGACAGTTAGGATGGGTGAGCACTGAGGCTCTGGTTCTCCCTCCTATGGCCTCTTTGTGCTGGCTGTGACCATTGAAGGGGGCCTTGAGGAACCTCTGGGGCCTGAGTGGTTGATGCTGTATGAGGTCCAGCAGTCCAGGCCGGGTCCCCGTGGCCCTGAGTGTGCTGTGTGGCTGTGGTTTGGCCCAGGTGAGCTGTGAGCAGCCTAATGCCTCTTTGCCTTAATGAGAGCCAGATGAGCCGTGCTGGCCCTGGGAAAGACCAACCCAGCCATAAACAGTGGGAAACTGTCACTCTGGAGTATCAAGCCCGTGAAACCCTCCCCATCCTTGGTCCTGTGGGCAGAGAAAGCTGGCCTGCTTGCTGTCCCAAGGCAGGGCTGTGCTGGCACCCTAGGTCTGCCTGCCATGGGATCTCATGAAGGCTGATATTTCATTTGCTCCTGGGGCTACGGGCCTGTTGGTTAGGTCAGGCCAGAGCTGTCCTGGGGGGTCAGGGGAGGTGGAAAGTAGCCAGGTGAATCGTCTGTCTGCAGTGTGCTGTCGGGGTGGTGCTAAGGTAGGCTGTCTGGCCTGCCTTCTGGCAGCTGCCTTGGCTGGGGCTTTGTCCTCCTCTGTCTTGCTGGGCCATAAGATCAGCTGTGAGACTGGATGATGTGCTGGCTGCTCACTTGTTTCCAAGGCCATTCATGCCAGCACTGCTGCCCAGTCTGGGCAGATGCTGGACAGTGCAGACTTTCGGAGACCTTGCTGCCAACTGCTTCCACTGTCTCCTCTCCCACTCATGTCTATCCACCAAGCTCATTTCTTTTCCTCCTCAACCAATATTTTTCTTGCTCTAAAGTTCTGGCATCCACATAGTTCATGTTTTCTTTTGTCTTTTAGCTAAAGAAAAAGTGTTGTGATTTCTCTGCTTATAGTTTTGAGTTACTCTTTGTTCAGTAATGCACTTTATTTTATTGTCCAAAGAGAGTGACGCTAATGCTACCAGCTGGGGTGAGCCCTGTCGAGGCTCCTACATGGGAGTGGTTCCAGCCCCACCTCACATCCCCTGTGGACACCCCTGCTCATGCCAGCAGGTACCATTCCCCAGAGAGGGTGCCTGAGTGCACACCTGTCCAGGTGAACACAGCAGCTGCCAGGGTTCCCTCCTGACTCAAAGGTGGGGTCTGGCCCTGCCCACCAAGCCCACTTCCGACAGTCTGCTCCTGGGACATAGGTGCTCCGCTTCGGCTCTGCTTTGGCCTCACAGGTGTGTGTTGGCTGGGTTTGGATTAGTATTACCTTGACCCTGGCCTTGCAGTGGAACCTAATAAAAAGCGCCTGAAGCGACTGCCCCATGCCCAGCGTGTCATTCCTGTTCACTGAACCAGTGTCTGCAGGTTGTGTCTGGCATCTGCTCTGTGTGGGGCGATTTGGTAACTTTATGCCCCAAGATGTCCTTGTCTCCTGGTGATGTGGTTTGGCCATGTCAGGGTGCACCCCAGCTCTCCACTGAGTCTGCACAGGATCCTGAGTACTGTACTTCCAGGTTCATACCTGAGTGGAAAGGAAAGCGGCCTGGCCTCCCTGAGATGCCTCTTCCCTGTCCAGTGGCCATGTAGCACCTGTTCTGGGTCTCTGCATCGGGCTCAGGTGCATACAGCCAGACAATAATAAAGCCCAGGCAGCCCAAGATGGCATAAGTACCACGGAGCTGACTGCCTTCCCTGTAGACAGCCAGGGGGTGTCTGTGGCCCCACCTTTGACTTTTGTGTCAGCCTTACACTCTGGCCAGTGACTCACTGCTCCCTGGAACAGCATTAAAAAACACCATCTCGAGTCTGAAAGGACCCCTGCAGTGAAGCAAGCCAATGGCCAGCAACAAAATGGGCCTGCACTTTGGCGCTATGGGCTCCTGAGGGTCACCCATATGCCAGTCTTGCTGGGAGATAGGGCATGGTCATCTGTCAGCAGCTGTATGTGCTGGTGACTCATCACCCAAAACCTAAATTGTGTTTGTGCGGCCGGGTTCTGACCTAGCAACGGGCCCCATCATTCAGGACCTGTGAAGAAAGCTTCTGTGTGAGAGGGACCAGAAGTCCATGGCGCTTTCCTTGTCCTCACTGCTGTGGATGATGAGGTTCTAGGACATGAACTCTTTCCTCCCAAGAAATCATTCAAATCATGGTGCTTGGAAGCAGAATGGGGGCTGCTATGCCCCAGGTCCCCACTCCTGCCCTGCATGCATTTCTGCTGGGATTTTACATCCCTGGCATAGCCTGCAGCTTCCCACACACTCCATGGTTTCCCCCCCTAGCCTGACCCATAATTGCTCAGCTCTTTAGGGGATGGTAGTACCTTCTGACTTGGCTTAGCAATCACTGACTGCAGCATGCTCTGCCGTCCCACCTTCTCCCTGCTAGCAGTGTATGCGCCTTCCACTCATGACAGGTTACCTCCTCACAGCAGAACCTGGACTGGGGACAGCCTTGTGCTCTTCCTTTTTGTATCTAACACCCCAGTGCTCACCACCTCCCTGTGTGGAGAGGATGTTCATGATATGAGTCCTCAAATCATAGTAACGGGCTAGTTGGGGGCCAGGAGCCTGAGGTGGGGTAGAAGAGTGACCCACAGCAAGGCATGCCCTGCCAACCTCCTACCTCTACTTCCTCCCCACCTGGGCACTTTGTGTAGGGTAGCCATAGTATGTTTTCCACCATATTGAAGATGTTCTGGGTGGACTGATGGGAACCAGTATGTGTGCTGGTGACTCAAGGGCTGGGGAGAGTCTGGTTAAAACTGGTGCTCAAATAACTGAGGATGCATGTGTGGGGGAAATCCAGAGTGACGTGCTGCTGAGGAGGTAACTTCATCCTTCTGCCCCTGCTCTGCTCCTCAGCATCAAGGGTAGAATTTCCAGCCAAAATGCTTCGAGAGCAGCCCAGCAGAGCAGAGTGAGCCAAGAACACACTATAAGGGCCACTCTGGCATTGTCTGGTCAACACCAGGATTGAAGCCGGGCATGACGGTGCATGCCTGTAATCCCAGCACTTGGGAGGCTGAAGCAGGAGGACCGCTGCCAGTTCGAGGCCAGCCTGAACTACATAGGGAGACCCTGTAGCAAAAACAAAAAGAGCAGGATCAGCATAGTAGTGGCTGCCTCACCCAAGCCTCAACGTAGGGGTAGGGCCCTGCAATTACTTGTTTTGGCAGGTACACAAGGACTAGGCCATGTCCAAACGCAGGGGAAATTTCTTCACACTTGGTCATGCACCAGATGCCTCCTTTACTCTGGGTATCTAGCCTCTGAACGTTTCAATACATGTTTCCTTTCCCTCCTTTCAAGAGATGGAATTTTAATGGGCGTAGTGGTGCACGGCTGTAATCTCAGTTGCTTGGGAGGCTGAGACAGGATTTCAAATTTGAAGCCACTACGGGGGATTTCAGTGGTAGTGTTTGCCTAAGCATGTGCGAAGCTGAGTTTGCCCCCAGTACCATCCCCCCAACAAAAAATAGGAGGGTGAGTCTTGCTTTGTTGGCTCCGCTGTCGCAGAAACTCAGGGTTCAAGTGTTCCTCCTGCCTCCAGGGCACTGGCCCCCGGCTTCAGACAGGGTTTCCAAAGGGTGGAAGGTCCCGGGTCTTTCACGTAGAGAAGCTCGGGGCGACCTGGTTGTGGCCTCCTGAAGCAAGTGGAGAGTTCCCAGGAAGGGTAGTGAGAAGTCATTGTGTCCATTCGCTTGTCGCAGCGAAGTGGCCTTTACGCAGATCAGGGGTTTATGCGCAGCGACCACACGTCCCATACGCACAGTCTCGGCCTGAGCAGGGCCCTCCTCTGTCCCAGCCGAGCCGGCCCGGCCCTCTGGCGTCTCAGTCCCGCCCAGGCTCCACCCCTAGGTCCATCAGGCCCTGCCCCCTCCGGGTCGGACCCCGCCCCTGACCTGGCCCGCCTACGCTACAGCCCCTGCGCAAGGCCCACCACCCGACTGGCCCCGCCCCCGCAGCGCCGCTTTACGGCGGAGGCCGCGCCGTGCCGTGGGCAGCCGTAAAGCGCCGGAGGCGGTGCCGCCCCCGCCGGGTTCCCCTACGTGATGGCTGGCACCGAGCCGCGCGTCCACTATCTGGCGGGCTTCTCCTGCCCGCTCGGGGGCCTGGCGGCGGGCAAGCCCCGCGTGCTGTGCCATGATGCGGAGGTTTTCCTGTCCACGGGGAGCGAGTTCGTCTACGTGTACGACCAGGAGGGCGGGCTGCTGACCGTGAGCGCCGGGTCACGGGCGGGAGGCGGGAGGCGGGGGGCGGGGGGCGGGGTCGGGGCTTCTCTGCAGTGAGACCCGGCGCCGCCGAGAAAGCTACCGGCCTTTCCCGGCTCTCTTGGCGTCCAGGCGGTGTACCAGTTCCCCGACCAGGTGTGGCACCTGCAGCTCCTGGCCCTTCGCAGGGCGCTCTACGTTCTGTGTGCCCGGAGGGGCATCTACTGCCTGGCATTGGAGCCTCCGACAAGGTGAGGGATGAGCGTGCCTCTCGCGTCCCCAGCCCACCCCGTATGCCCTGTCCACCGTGGGGCCGGCATGGCCTGCGTGGCGTCGACTTCTTTGCACAACCCCTGTGATTTGAGCGTGATTTGGCCTTGGAATGGTTCGAAGTTACTGTCCTGCATCACAGCACTGGGAATGGAGGGCTGCGCTTCGGGGCACGATGTACCAGCTGTTCTTGAAGAGTCTTCAGCTGGCAAGGAGTCTTTCTCAAGTGGGGCTCAGATGGTCACGTCTGAACTTGGGGAGCAGGCCTGCTCCTGGCCTAGTGGGTCGGGTTCCCTCTGGCAAGCTCCTTGGCAGTGGTTGTCTGGAGAAGGGGCTGCACTTGGTAATGTCACCTGTGACTGGTCCTGCTGGTCTGTGATGTGGTGAGGCAGTGTGTACAGCTTGAAAACAAAGTCTGCAGTCTAATCCAGTTCTGCTCTGAGAAGAATCTTCCATCTGAGCCCCTGTATCCTGTTGTTGTGTCCTGGGCAGGCCACAGGGCAGGTGGGAATCTGTGTGACAGATGGTCTGCCAAGGGGCTGACAGTCTCATGGGACCCTCCAGAGTGCTCCCTGTGGTGAGCCCTGTGCAGTCTATTCTGTGAACAGATGTGCAGTCTGCCCCACCTAGTCCTGACTTTGGTCCCATTGTTCCAGACGGTCTGCAAGCCAGACAGACGAGGACAACCAGGACGGTGAACTCCCTTCCCCAGTGATCGCTGTGGACCCAGAGGCGTGCGTACTCCCTGATACCACGCTCTGCGCATTCACTGTGCATGATGATGTGCTTGTGGCCCTGGTGCAGGGCCCTGCCCAGTGGAAGATGCAGCTGTTTGAGCGTCCTTGTCCAGGGGAAGACCGCTGGCCGGGAGGCCTAGTTGGTGAAGTGGAGTTATCCACCTGCACCCCCCCAGCTGAGGTCCCAGGAAAGCTGGCAGCCCCCTGCTTCCTGCCAGTGCTGTGCTGCGTATCACCACCAAGCTCCAGGGTGCCACGTGGCCATCCCCAGGGCTGCGGGGGCTTCATGTTGGAGGAAGCTCTCTTTGGGCTACTCTTTGGAGCAGATGCCACCCTCTTGGAGTCACCTGTGATCCTCTGTGGTCTCCCTGATGGGCAGCTCTGCTGTGTGGTCTTAAAGGCTTTGGTCACCTCTAGATCAGCCCCTGGTGACCCAAAGGCCCTTGTCAAGATTCTCCATCACCTGGAGGAGCCAGTTGTCTTTATTGGGGCCTTGAAGACAGAGCCTCAGGCTGAGGAGGCTGTGGAAAGTATGCCACCCTGTGAAGATGTGTACTCAGATTGCCTGGTGGCCCTTGGCCACCATGGCCGGACATTGGCCATCAAGGCTGGCTGGGACAAGCCAGGGAATCTAGTACCAGAGCTTCGAGAATACTGCCTCCCAGGCCCTGTCCTCTGTGCTGCCTGCAGTGGGGGCAGCCGCATGTACCACAGCACCCCTTCAGACCTCTGTGTGGTAGACCTGGCTCTAGGAGGCACTCCACTGGATCCCCAGCAGCCACAGCATGATGGAGCCCCCGGAGGCCTCCCCCACATGCTGTGCCCAGCCAGCTTGAGCATCTGCAGTGTCCTTACTCTCTCTGTGTTATCTAGGACACCTGCAGGTACGTCTGCCGGTTTCTTCTGACTTTTCCTAAACTGAAAGGTGTAGGTTTGTCCTCACTGGGTACAACCTAGTTTTCACTCACTCTTGTCTTGGTATCAAGGAACAACAATGTATATGTCTGCCCTGAGCTCAGGGTAAAGGCAATGTTTTGCCTGGGGGGACTCTGGCCCCTCGCACGTTGCCCCCGGTGACCAGCACAAGTGTGTCTCCCTCGGCAGGTCTCAAATCAATTCTAGTCAAACCTTTACATGTCTTCTGAGGGTTGGGACATGCCTGCTCCAGCCACTGTGTGGCTACTTATGAGCCACTCTGGAAGGAAAGATGATGTTGTGACACTCTCAAACCAGAGAGGGTCCTGGTTGTTGGCCCAGTGTTGGAATGTGAAGAAGGCCACCACCCTCCCCCCAGTACATTTTCCCATTAGGAAGGTTTGTGGGTACACTGATAAATTTTGTCACGGAAGATACTATGAATGAAGTGTTTTAAAGGGAGACTCTCAGGGATGGGTGGGGCATGTAGCCAGAGATGGAGGCACATGTGAGGTGCTTGGCCCCAGCTAGTTGGCTACCCATCTTGGTGGGGTTCACAGCCGCAGCGGTGCTATGTTGGTTGGGGACAGGCAGACCCTCAGCAGAAGTAGCCTTTGTCTCTGGGGCTCTCCCTGGCAGTGCAGCAGCAGGGAAGGAAGCAAGCAGGTATTATGGATACCACCAGGCTTCAAGAGGTTCCCCAGTGAGGACACAAGGTGCAAGGGTGGGAGGGTGAGCAGGAGGGCAGGAATTTAGAACCAGAGGATCTCCTCTCTTTTGGAGAAGCTCAGATAGTCTTGTTCTGTGTGGCATCTTGAAGATCAGCCCATGCCGAACAGATGCAGTGGCACACAGTATCCTCATTGGCCCCTTCAACCTGTCACCATCCACGGGGCCTAGACACCACCATTGTGCCACTGCTGCTGTACTGAAGTCCCATCTCAGGAAGGCCCTTCAGAGCATGAGAGACCAGTGTGGACAGCATCTCTGTCTAGTCCTGAGGGAGTGTTTTGCGTCTTCCTGGCACCTTCTTTTCCTCCCTTAAACATTGGCCTTGGCCCGTCATTAGTCCTAGAGCCTGGGGCAGACTCTGCTGCATGTCACAGCAGCTGCTTCCATCTGCTGACTTCAGTGTTCATCAGGTAGCACCGAGCTCCTGGCCCTGTCTGCCAAAGGCTGCCTGATGACCTGCAGGCTAGACCTGCACTCTGAGATGCCTGGTCCCAGCAGAATGACCACAGAAAACGCAGGCCAGAAAATCAAGGAGCTGCTCTCCGGCATTGGTGACGTTTCTGAGAGGTGAGTGATAGGCCGCAGCTCTGTGCTGCATCTTGGAAAGTAGTTTCCTTGGTGGCAACAGCCCTTGTGTCCATTACTCCGCCTCTGGCTCCACCAAGAGCCCATAAGGCTGCATCAGAGGCCTCCAGAAGATAAAAGACGCACTTCTTGGATAGCACCACCACCCTTTCTCCCTGGTAGGGGCACAGGAGATGGCCCATGCCAGTTTCTTGGCACTGCCCCTAGGCCCTCTCCTCTATACTCTCCACTCTGGTGTCTTCCCTTCCCCGGGTGCCACATCTGCTCTTTGCAGAGTGTCCTTTTTGAAGAAGGCTGTTGATCAGCGGAACAAGGCTCTGACAAGCCTCAATGAGGCCATGAACGTGAGTTGCGCCCTGCTGTCCAGCCGGGAGGGCCCCCCACCCATCTCGTGCACCACCACCACTGCCTGGAGCCGCCTGCAGCTGCAGGACGTGCTGATGGCCACCTGTCTGCTGGAGAACAACAGTGACTTCAGCCTGGACCAGGGCTGGACCTTGTGCATCCAGGTGCTCACCAGCTCCTCTGCCTTGGACCTGGACTCTGCGGGCTCCGCTGTCACCTACACCATCCCTGTGGACAGGCTGAGCCCCGGCAGTCAGCGTGAAGTGACACTGCCCCTGGGCCCTAGTGAGAATGGTGTGCTCGACCTGCCTGTGACTGTGTCCTGCACACTCTTCTACAGCCTCAGGGAGGTGGTGGGCGGGGCCCTGGCCCCCTCAGATCCCCTGGAGGACTCCTTTCTAGAGGAGCAACCCCTTGACCTCCTTCCAGAGCAGGAGGGCATCTGCCTGCCCCTGAGCAGGTACACAGTGGACATGCTGCAATGTCTGCGTTTCCCTAGCCTTGCCCCACTCTATGCACATGTACCCTGCCCACACGGCCCTGCTGCTGACCTGGTGGACACCTTCCTGGAAACATGCCGTGCTCCGGGCAGTGAGCCGGCAGGCCCTGCAGCCCTACGGGCTAAGTACCTGCCCCCGTCCACAGCCTCCATCAGAGTGTCGGCAGAGCTGCTCAGGGCTGCCCTGGAGGACAGTCACACAGGTTGGTGGCACCAAGTGGCTTCACTTTGGCTTCAGCTTCGAGGCCTTGGACCCGGGTCAGTTCTTCCTCTCCCAGTGGTTCCTGGGGCACTGTGGGCCCGCAGCCCTCCAAGCTCTGCCTTGTCCTGATTGCTGTTGGGAGTCTTGTCTCGCGTTGTTCTGCCACTGCGTTTTTCTTTTAAGTTGTGTTTCTTAAAAACTGGAAGCGTGACCTAAACACAAAAGCAGACATGTCACCAGGGAACAGCCTGGTGAGTTTACAGGGCCAGCACCCAGGCAGCCAGTCCTCCCCGGCCCCAGGGTCCACAGCATCATCAGGATCATCTCTGAGCTCTGTGCCCTTTGTGTTGTGTGATGTGTGTCTTGTGCCAGGATGGTATCCTTTTGCCAGTATCACTGCTATGCTGTCAGTGGAATTGGGCAGTTTCTGGGTTTGTGCACAGGGCGGTGGCCACAGCTCTCCCTGTAGAGCACCCTATGGGTTCCTTCCCCAGTGGAGCTGCCTCTTGGGACTGACAACCTTCATGCTGGCGGAGCCCCCACAGAGTGATTAGCCACAGTTCTTCCCTGCCGCCCCATTAGGAGCGCCTTCTTTCCTTCCTCCTGGCTTGCTCATCCAGCTCCCAGCTGGGACAGGGCAACTGTGGAACCCTGTAGTGAAACTGGGAGGGACATGTCAGGGCAGCCACCCCAATCCTGTTTAGCAGGACCAGCCCAAGCTCCTTCCCCTCTTTCCCCACCAGGTGTCCCCCTGTGCAGTGCCACCCTGCAGTGGCTCCTTGCAGAGAATGCTGCTGTGGACATCGTGAGGGCCCAAGCGCTGTCTTCCGTTCAGGGCATAGCCCCGGATGGCACTGACGTCCACCTCATCATCTGTGAGGCAAGCAGGGGGTCACTTCACCCACCCACAGGGAACCTGGCCTCGCCAGCCATTCTGAGGCCGTCCCTGGGTCAGTGGTGCTGGGTAGCTCAGGTCCCTGTGATGATGGGCTCTGTTCCTCTCCACCCTGGGGTCCCTTTCCCTTGTGTGCTGCTGCCATGCTGCTGGGCAGCTGCCTATATTCCAGGACCCCCTAGGCCCTCTGGGGAGCTAAAGTGGGGTTGCCAGTCCCCTGTATCCCTCTCATACACCCTTCCTGGGACAGACTCATGTCCCACTGTCAGAGACTCTTGCAGAGTAGTCCAGGCTGCCAGGACACCACTGTCCCCGAGGATGGTAGACACAGCATTCACTCGGAATTGAGCCATGTCACTCAGGCAGCTTGGCCCTACTGTGCACTGCATAGCCCTCCAGCCAGGCTGAGGCTGGGCCAGCATCTGGTGGGGGGGATCCCTGGGGCCTGATGTTGGGTCTGGCAGTGGCTCTGGGTTGGTAGAGGAGATGCTTACCACCCCTAGGGGGACCATGTATGGAGAGCAGACCAGGGTTTCCTGGCTCTTGGCCTGTCGACAGACAGTCAAGAATTCCTGGAGGGCGTGTGGCTAGCACTCTGGTGAATCTCCAGCTGAGTTCACTCAACAGTTTAACCCTCCTTCCAGATGGACCATGGCATGCAGGGTGAGGCCTGGTCACAGCTCCAGAGAGGAGATTCCCTGGCCCTGTGTCCTGAGGGTCTCCCTTTGTGTCCAGACAGCAGGTTTCTTGCTGTAGGTTCTTGGCTGGTTGTCCAGGCCAGGGCCCTTTGCCTCAAGTCCTACCTGCCTGCAAGGTGTTGAGGGCCATTCCAGGCCAGGAGTTGGAGACCCCTCGAGAGGTGTTGAAGGGGCTGTCAGCAAGGACTGTTGTGTGTTGCAGGTGGCTGTGACTGACCTCTGCCTGGCCGGGCCCATACAGGCTGTGGAGATCCAAGTGGAGAGCTCCTGTCTGGCTGACATGTGCAGGGTACACCACGCCATCATTGGGCGCATGCAGGTACGGCAGCTGCTGTGTTCTGGGTGGAAAAGAGGCTGTAAGGATTGTGGGCTGCTCTGAGGATTGCACAGCTGCAGGCAGCCTGGTCTGCAAAGGGATTGCAGGAGGAGGCACTGTGTGGACAGCTGTGAGGTACTGGGGAATCCTTTCAGACAGGCAGATGCTACCTTCCAGATGTGCCCTCGGCCCCCAGGATCCCGTTTGAGGCCTGCTTCAGCCCAAGGCCTGCTTCAGCCCATGTGCTGATGGATTTCCGTTTCCTCTTGCCAAGTCAGCCTAAGGTCTCACTTCCCCTGGCTGAGCAGGGGCTGCACGGAAAGGCCACGCAAGGGCATGGATCTCTGACGAGGTCCCTGTCTGCCTGCCCACTCTGAGCACAGTGAGTGGCTCTGGGGGCTTCCTGGGGCAGGAACAGACTACTTTGGTGCTGCACTCAGGTCCTGCCAGAGCCAGTGCTTCTAGGTCCAGGAAGTTACTATGTTCCAAGTGAGTCTCAACTGGTGCCCACAACACAGCAACCTCTGTCCAGAGCTTAGGGGACCATTGTTGTGGCTGCGGCACAGTCTTGGCCCCAGCGAGGGGCCACAAGTGTCCACTCCTAGCGAGTTGGGCACTGGTCGCTCAGCTCCAGCCCTCCGTTGGCCTTACCTGAGCTCATCACCCTGCACTCATGCTGCTCAGACCTGGCACCTGCTGGGCCCCACAGTGTTCTAAGACATGTCCTGAATGGAGGCCCTGCCCAGGTCAGGCAGGAACTGTTACCTTCTATAAGAGCTCAGAAGTTTAGCTGTGATCTGGCAGTGACTGGTTGATGCCATGCCATGACCCCACTGTGACCCAAAGCTCTTACTATGAAGCTTTCATGGCACAGCACTGATTTCATTCCAGGACACAGGAGCCCAGTCCTGACATTATGAGCTGGTAGGGTAGTGTCCAGGGTGGTAATGCCACATGTCAGAGGTGGCTCCACCCACAAGCCCAGCCAGTCCCCAAGAAAGTTCTGTCACTTGTGACCAGATTGTTCTTTCTTATAGGGACAGCCTCATGTGGAATTAGGGCCACCCTAATGACCTCATGTAGGCCATCTGTAAAAACCCCATTTCCAAATACAGTAGGATTTGGGGATACTGGGGTTAGGACTCCCACATGAGACAGGTCTGACAGTCTGTGGTTGAAAATCAGCATGACTGTAATGACACCAACATGTACTGTGTGTCACCATGGTCCATATATGTAGCTTCCACCATGGGCCAGCACTTCTTTGAGTCCCAGTCAAGCAGGTGGTTCTTGGGTGGCAGCTTTACTCCAGAGGGTCTTGAAATCCTTGGTAAGTTGACAGGACCCTTGCTGGCCACATCTGTCTGGCATTCTAAAACTGAGTTGCCTTGAGGAAGTAGGAGAAGGTGTCTGGTCCCATGCGGGCCTGCTGTGTGGACAAGCAAATGGACCGGATGGGCCCTTCAGCTTGTCTGAGTGGAGGAAAGAGTAGGCAGTGGGGTGGTTTGGATCTGATCAGGGGAAGGACTGGAATTAGCATAAGGGTTAGTTACCTTACAGGTAACTGTCAGCGGGGCCCCTGGACGGGACATGGTGACGGATGGGAGTGGTGTGTGACAGTCACCAGGCAGGGAGACCCAGATGGAGGAGGGGTCACCTACTGTGTACACCACAAGGACAGGGCCTCCAGACACAGGTTCCCACCGCAGATTGCAGTGGGAAACACCCTCTCTAGCATCCCCTCCAACTTTCATGTGTCCCCCAGACGATGGTCATGGAGCAGGCTGCCCGGGGCTCCAGCCCACCTGACCTCCGCATGCAGTATCTTCGCCAGATCCACGCCAACCATGAGGTGAGTATCCCCATCTGGGCACCTGTGCAGACAGGTGCTGAGAGGACATCTATCCAGGCAGGGCTGGCCCAGTCCTGAGGAGAGTGGCTTGGCTTCTGGCCAGGGCAAAGTGAGTGGAGTCACAGCTTGCCCCATCTGTTCCCCCATCCAAACCCACTTGACTGTGTGTCCCATGTTTAAGATCACAGCCCAGTGTTCTTCCTTTGGCCTCCCAAATATGGGGACATCCCCCAGAGGTGCAGGTCTGAGCTGTGTCACCTACAGGCGCTGCTGCGGGAGGTACAGACCCTGCGCGACCGGCTGTGCACAGAGGACGAAGCCAGCTCCTGCACCACGGCCCAGCGGCTTCTCCAGGTGTACAAGCAGCTGCGCAGCCCCAGCCTCGTCCTGCTGTGAGCAGGTAGGTCCGGGCCTCCATCCCTTCCTCAGTCCACGCTGGTGCTTTGTAGTTTATAGAGAAAAACCCAGAAATGAAAGGCTGTTCTCTCGCCCTGTTGCTCAGGAGGCACATGGCCAGTCCAGAGCCACGGTGGGCCCACAGAAGGCACAGGGAGGGCTGGAGGAGGTGGAGCCTAATGTGTATTTAGACAGCATCTGGACCTAAGGGCTCTACGCCCCTCACTCCTTCCCTTGTGCCGACAGCTGCTGGACCAGTCCTCTCACAGCAGGGTGCTCTTCCTGCCAAGCACTGGGGCTCCTGCACAACATCCCCTCCACTGGACGTTCCAGACCTCGATCAGGAGCACTGCTGCCCAAGCAGGCAGGCCACGGAGACACAGGGTTTCTGGGGTTGGGACCGGGGTAGGTTTGTGACTTGTGTTGTCTCTCCTTTTCCCACCACACCCAGGAGCACCAGCAGCGCCTCCAGGGCTCCCAGGTGGGAAGGTGCTCCCTGCAACCAAAGCACAAAGCCCTGCCAGTACCAATGCATCATGCTGCACTGAGGCAGGGCTACATGGTAGCCTGTGGATAGAACCTCAGCAGCGAGGCACCTGCAGCTGAGGCTGTGTCCAGCACTGTGCTTTTTTCAGGATCATCTAGGGGTGGGGGGCTGTGGCCTGGGTAGCCCTGTGGCCCAGCTGCAGCCTCCCCCTTGGCCTGGTGCTGTTTTTACCACTGGGGATGACTGTGTATCTGGACCCCGTGGTACTGTGTTCCCACTCCTGCTGTGAGCTGTCTGTGACGAGTGTGTGTGGCACTACAAGGTGCTTTGCTGACAAGCGACCCTTTCTGTTGAGCTCTAGGCCTCAGCTGTTTTTTACCCCCTTCCTAGTCTCAGGCAGGTGGCAACCTACCTGCCTCCTGGGCCCCACTAAGCTCCTAATAGCCACTGCACTCTGGGCTGGGAGCCTTACCTGGCTCCTTCATGTCCTGGGGAAAGAGGAGGCCCTCGAGGGATGCTCCAAACAAAGGGGCACCCATGCAGCCCCCAGCTATTCAGCACTGCTCCACTGTCCTGGGCTGAGGGTCTCTGGGAGAGCGAACCCACCTGTTTGCCCCTTACGACCCTGTCTACACCTATCCGAGGGCCACTCCTGTTACCTCCCAGGTGGGAGCCTCTGGCTCCAGCCTTGTCTAGTGCTCATGCCCACATCTTGCTCTAAGACCCATAGAGCAGGATAGAGGGGCTAGGATGGCCCACAGGGTGGGCAGAGCCTGTGTCCACCTACCTTGGAGAAGGGTAACCTGTCCTAGGTTGTTGGCTGCTTCACCTCCTGGTGCCTTCATGGCCCTCGCAGACTTTGAGGATTCCAGAGCTGACAGACCTGGGCTGCCCAAAAGGCTCCACTCCCAGACCCTAGGCCGGTCTTAGGAGCCAGAGTAGATGTCCCAAGCGTCCACGCGGCCTGCCAGCTTCTCCAGGAACAAGACCCCTCCAGCACTGGCAGTGATGACTTCAGAGCCGAAGTGATGCCTGGCTGTTCTGGCCCACTCGAGTGTGCTCCAGGGCACCTCCTCTGAGGGTTTGAGCTCTTTAGTAATGCAGCAGGAATAGTGGACCCGGAGTCATGCACTTCCCGCCCAGTGCTCCACCTCCTTGTCCACCTCGGCAGCCCCTGCCTGTGCCAGTCTTAGCTAACACCAGGGGACATGATGGACTGTGGGACAGCCTGGGCTCCTGTCCCACTCAGGCTCTAGCATCCTGGCCTCTTAGGTTAAGTGGGCCCTGTTGGGCACCTGGTCCTTGCCGTCACCCTGGCCCCTCTGGAGAAGCCAAAGGCAGGTCCTTCCTCATCCCGAAGCAGGTAGCTTCCCTCCCTACCCACACACCTTCCTGCTTGCTCAACTGGCCCATTCTAGCCCCAGACTCCTATTCCTCACTGGGTGTCACCTGTCCTGGGCAATGGACTTAGAAGCTTGGGAGGAGCTGCCCAGGTCAGTTGGGACAGGGAGCTCCTGTTCCAGGGAGGAACTGTGTGCCCAGGCAAGGCAGTCTCAGGCAGGGTGGGGAGGGGCTTTCTCTTCCAGGCTCTCTAGGATGGAGGTTCTACTGCTGAGCCTGCAGGGGTTCCCCTCACCCCCAAGCAGTGTCCAGAGCCTACAATGGCCTGCGCCAACAAACACAATTTAATGTGGGGCTGGTGGGCTCAACGCCCCGTGACTATCCTTGGTACTTGCCCCCGCTGGTCCTCAGTACTCCCAGAGTGCCACCCCAGCAGGCACATCGGCGTCAGCACGCAGCAGTCCTGAGGCCCCGCCACGCAGGTACTTGCCACTTCGGGCTCGGATGGCCAGGCGGCCTCGTTCGCGAAACTCAAAGAGGAAGTCCTCTGCGCGCTCCCCGTCGCTGCACACGCTTCCGTGGCTGCCCGTGTACCAGAACCTGCCGCCGCGGCCTGGCGGGGAAGCTGGGGATCGGTGGGGGCCACCACATGTGCCCGTACCCCACTCCCTTGCATGTGGCTCACACGCCCCATGTTCACTCCCGCGCACCTCGAATCTGATAGGCGCCATCGCTGAAGCTCAGGTAGAAGACATCATACGCTGAGCGGTTGGTGTCCAGCTGGTTGGAGCCACGCCGGTGGCAGACAAAGCCATCCAGGCCACGCAGCACCAGGATAGGCCGGTTGATGAGCTTGAGGACGAACTCCTCATCCTCGCCTGTAGGAGAGGGCAATGTGGGCACCCTGGCTGCCACTTTCCCTGCCCAGGTGGCCTGGCAGGGTCCCTGGGAAGAACTCTAGCCTTGGAGTTGGCGGCCCAGACATGCTGTCTAGTGTGTGACCTTGGTGAGGTGCCTTGCACTTTGACCCTGGGGGTCTCTCAGCGTGCAAGGAATTAAGGGTCTTGTGACTCCCAGAGATGCAGTAGGGGAGAGGACAGATGCCACGGTACCAGCATGCTCCCCTGACGGACCGTGTAGCCTGGTAAGTGTGACTATTGTCACAGTAGCAGGGGTTCCTTGGGAGTAGGAGGGAAGAGGGGACTTTGTGCAGGTGCTGCACTGCCCTGCCCTGTACAGGCACTTTGTGAGAGCCCGCCCCAGCCTCTAGGAAACAGAGTGCTCACCCACAAAATCACTGATGGCTGCCAGCTGCCCGTTCTTCTTCATGCATACATAGCGCCCATTGCTAGCCTTGAGTGCCACCCGCCGGCCGCGCCATTCCACCTCAAACATGGTGTGGGGAGATCTAAAGGGAACAGGGCAAAGTCCTCTAGAGCAGTGGGAGAAGGGGGTGCAGAGACTGGCCTCCCCATTCCCCTCAAGTTCCAGCAGCTGGGACAGGAGCCTCCTCCCCATCAACACCCACCACCATTGAAAGCAGCACCCTGCCCCGGTGGGTGTTCTTCCTGGCTGAGCTGCCACAGTGGTCCTCACAGGTGAGATAGTGATGGCGATGACAGTGATAATGACAGTAAAGATGGCAGAAGCAGTAGTGATGAGGGTGGTGGAGGTGGTGGCAGGGGATAGTGATAATGGTAGAGGAGATGTTTGGGGTGTGGTGGAGGTGGCAATGGTAGAGGTAATGGTGAAGAGGGAGGTGAGTATGGTGTTGGTGGTAGAGGAGATGATGGTGTAGTAGGGGTGGTAATGGTGGAGGTGGAGGCAAGGACAGGCACACTCACACTTGTGTGGCTGTGGCCTGAATGCCCCCGTGGGTGACCAGGGTCCAGTAGCCCCCAGTGCTGGAATAGAAGGTGCACTTCTTTGTCTCCTGGTCAATTTGCATCAGAAAGGTCTCATGATCCAGTTCTTCGTCCTGATTGGCTGAGATGTTGATGCCTGGAGGGAGGATATGGAGAAGCCCCTCATGCCTCTTCTGGGGGTGCAGGGAACAGGCTTTGGGGGGACCTCTGGAGCCAGAGGGAGTCTAATCTAGAATCTTCTAGGTTTGATTTGGAAGGCACTTCTGGAGGGTCATAGAGCTACTGCAGGAAACTGTCAGGACCATAGGGCACCGGCAGATCCCACACATGGGGCCTAAGGGACCCTTGACCTAGCTCTTCCCACACCTGGACCCAGACCCTTCTGTGCCAGCAAATCCAAATCCCCCATTTGGCTAATCAGCAGGTAATCTGCTTGCTTCCGTTCTCCTGACCCAGGGGTTATCCCCACCTCTGTAACTCCTACCTAAGCTGCTGGTGGCCACAGTAGGTCTCCATCCTTTTGCACAGATCACCCAGGGGTCAGGCACCAACACCCACACATGTGCTAGGGGAAACCAAGGGGAGGCCAGGAGGGGACATCCAGCCTCAGGACTGGGAGTAGTAAGCAGGCCCTGGTGCCTCTGCAGGATCTTCCCTCCCACAGACTTCCCTGTTTCCGTGGCTACTGGCCATTCTGACAAGTTGCAGAGCCCCCCTCAGTGTCTGGCTAGAGGAAGGGGAGGTGTGGGAAGTAGAGCCCTGTAACAGCTTGAGGGAGGGTGGGCCTACATTCTAATCAGTGCTGCCCTTAATGGAGGCTAGGGTCTGTTGCCTCTCCTCTGCTCCAAGGCCTGGCCTCCCCACCCCAACTCAGAGAAGTACCTGGCTTGTCCTGTTGAAGGAGCCCAAGTCTTTGCCACCATTCCCAGCCCTGAAGCAAATACTGAATGGGTGAGCAATTTGCAGTCTGAGCCAACAGACCGCAGACCCACACCTTCACGCACAGAAAGTGCAGGGAGTCCTGGCTGGCTAGGAGCATACACCATGGTGGTGTCATTGCTTGGAGACAGTGACTTTTAAGCAAAGAGCCTCCCTACAGGGGCTGGACCAGAGCCAGGTCAGCAGACCTTGGCTGGATGTGCCCAGTTGCACCATTCCCATGGTTCCATGGCCACCACTGCATCTCCCAGGCCAGGAATGCTGTGTCCCCATGTCACCCTACACACCTCCATCAGACAGGTTGCTGTCTGGTGCTTTCCTCACAGGGCCACCTGCTTCTAGGGAAGGGAGCTCCCAGTGGGGAACGTGGAGTCCAGACTGGTCTGGGTCGTGCTGATTTTACCCTACCCTGGAACGGGTGGTTGACCAGGGAGAGAGGATGCTTGTTTTGGGTCAGTGTGAAGGGGTGTCTGCTAGGGCTCAGGGGAGACTTCCTTACTCCTAAGTAGACACAAGAAGTGACCCTTTTTCCTCTGAATTCTGTGCTATCTGGGTGTGAAACCTGGGAAGTGGAGCAGCCATTCTGTGACCATGAGAATATCCGCCTGAGGTCAGAGCTGACCCAGGACAGTGGTTCAGCAAGGAGGTAAGAACAGAAGTCCTTGATGTCACACACGGCTGGCAGGGTTCCTGCCAGGTATCCACCAACCCAAGGTTCCAGATTCCCTTTTTTTTTTTTTTTTTTTTTTTTTTTGGTACCGGGAATCGAACTCAGGGCCTCATGCTTGCGAGGCAAACACTCTAACCACTGAGCTAAATCCCCGGCCCTCCCTTTTATATGAGATAATCGATGTCCTTTTGTTTTCTCTTTTGAGACAGAGTTTTGTTATGCAGTTCAGGCTGACCTTAAACTCACTAGGTATCCTAGGTTGGCCTCACAGTAATCGTCCTCCCCACTCTCCCTAGTGCTGGGATTACAGGCCTGTCCAACCACACCTGATTTTTAAATATCCTTGTTGTTTGTGGCCTGTCTTCTGTTTTCCATGCCAGTAAAGGTAGAAACAGACAAACTGTGACTGATAGAGCCAGCAAAAGTCAGCAGCCAAGGAGTAGTGGCACACACCTGTAATCTCAGAACTCAAGAGGCTGAGGCAGGAAGATTGCTGCAAGTTTGAGATCATCCTGTCTCAAAAAACAACAAAAAAACCCAGCAACAGCTGACCTGGGTCCTGACAGACACGGACTCCCGCAGGGCTGGGAGACAGGGTTAGGGGCTGCCTAGCCAGGGGGGACACCAATCAAAGCACTGCTG
The DNA here is from genome assembly GCA_004026905.1 of Hystrix cristata. Classification (NCBI taxonomy): domain Eukaryota; kingdom Metazoa; phylum Chordata; class Mammalia; order Rodentia; family Hystricidae; genus Hystrix; species Hystrix cristata. The sequence continues at coordinate 40,449 of PVJO010011166.1, forward strand.
TGCTGCCACTCCGGGACGGCCTGGGAGAAGATATGGCAGAACTTAGCTCGGGATCTCCACCTCAGCTCCTTGAGTCTAGGGTAGCACCTTCCTCCTTCACCTCTGCTTCCCCAGGACCAAGCTGCCACAGCCTACTGCTTTCACACTACTGGAATATCTGGTGGGTGGGGCCAGGCACCCTCAGCATTACTATAAGGAAGGTGAGTGCCTGGGTCCTTCTACTTCCGAAGCAGGAGGCGGCCTCTGGTCCTTGGCAGGAGACCCCTATCAAAGGGCTGCATCAGACACGAGGTGGCCAGGAGTCTGAGGAGGCTGAGGAGTGGCCCATACAGCTGCCATCCCTTCACATCACCTTCACCACCCCCACCCCCACATTGCCATCACCATCACAACTATTACCTCCACCACCATCCCTCAACTGTCACAGCTACTATCTACAACTGCCATCATTCCCCAGCCACCAAGTTCTCACTGCTGCCATCGCAGTTATCACCACTATAACTACCACTTCTATCCTCCCCTCCACCACTGCGGTCATCACCATCACAATGGTCCCTCCCCCTCTGTTACCACCACCACGAAACCTGCTATCCCCCTCAGCCTTCACCGTCACTTCTGCCTCCCTACACCGTCATTATCGCTGATATCCCTTACCCTGGCCGTGACCACCCCCATCAGGAGTCTCTCGCACGCTGTCATTTACAAGAACTGGTCCCCAGCAATTCCTCTGACTCCCAAAGGAAGCTTTCCTACCACCACTGTCCCACTCAGAAAGCCTGTGGCCCCTTGGTCCAGGCCAGAAAGTGGTGCGGCTGCACCCTGGGTGTATTAGGAAGGAAGGAACATAACTGCCCTCCATCAGCCCCCGTCCTGGCCCTGTGCTGGCGCAAGTGCTCATGGGTGACTAGTGCCTGTTGCTGAGCTGCGCTGGCCCGAGGACACCCTGCCTGCAGATGTAAGACATACAGCATGACTGTGGATACTCCCATGTGGGTACTCCTGGCTGGCTGCTGCTACCATCTGGAACAAGAAGTGGCTTCCCAGATCCTAAGATGGGATGGTGCCCAGAGAGACTGGACATCCACAGGTTGGGGCAGGGCTGCCTGCCCCTGTGTCCACAATCCCTGGGGCCACACAAGGTTCCCACAGACACATGGAGGCACCATCTCGCCCTGCTGTGGCCCGGCCCCTTCCTAGTGTCCATCAAAGTCCAGAAAATCTGGTGATAGAAGGGATAGAACTTCCATGGCCTCCTGTCCCACCCCAGTACCCGGGTAGGTATGAGCACTGCTCACTTGGTGTGGCACTGCCCAGCCCCAGCTCACGCCTGTCCCGCCTCCTGGTCTCAGGGCTCAGCAGACATATTCCCAGCTGTCCTGAGAGCCCAGGAACACTGCTCCGACCCTGAGTCCCAACCCCACCCCATGCCGTGTGCAGACATACATGTGCCCTGTGGACACATGCCCAACAGGGCCCAGCGGCCTGCATCTCCTACCTTGCCTCACAGAAACATAGCGGCGGTTGGCAGCCACCAGCACTACCTGCGGGTGACTCTCCTCCAGGTCGAAGAGCTCATCCTTGCCGGGCCGTGTGTTGCGGCCCGCCTTAAGTGTGCCTGTAGGCCCCACAGGCGCCAGGTAGCGGCCGTCACAGTCCTTGAAGGCCAGCTTGCCCGCCTTGAACTCCAGTGTGTAGCACGCGCGGGCCTCAGGTTCCCGGACCAGGCAGCCGTCACTGCGCAGGTAGCGGCTGTCACAGGACCTGAGGCAGTACCGCCGGCTTTGGAAGATGAGTGTGAGCAGCGCGTCCACGCCCCATGGCATGTCCCCGTCTGCTGCCATCTCGTCCTCCTGCGGGCACAGGTGCACGTAGCGCCGCCGGCTGACACTCAGGAGGTGGGCCTGGGGGTGGATGGCCAGGTGCACGGTCCACAGCTCCGCTGGGGAGATGGCCGTGGCAAAGCAGGATAACCGGTCCTCAGTGCCACCAAAGAAGCGGCCGTGTGGCTCCGACTGCAGCACCCAGCGCCCATCAGGTTGTGGCAGGACCAAGAAGCGGCAGTCACGGCCCGGCCGCTCTGCCTCGCAGGCCACGCGCCCGTCCTCTTCAGCTGACAGGTAGCGGCCCAGGTGGCTGCTGCGGAACAGCACTGCCGAGCCCTGCCCAGGGTCAGGCTCCAGCACCCACATCTGCTTCCTCTTGAGGCTGGGAGCTGAGGCATTGACCTTGAAGCCAAAGCTCTCGGCTGTTAGGTAGCGGTCAGCATCATTGACGAGGCCAAACTGGATCTTCAGCACCTGGTGCAGGCCATTGGTCGGCATCTTCGGAGCTGGCCAGGACTCTCCGGAGCCTGGGAAGCTGTCGGGTGCCACAGTCCCTGAGGCCCCTGGGCCCAGCCAGCGTCATGGACCCACCACCTTCTCTGCTACCTCTGACCAGCAGCCTCAGCCACCTGGGTGGCTCCTACATGGCCAGTGGGCAGCAGAGGGCGGGTGGGAGGGCGGATCAGAGATGTGCGGCTTAGGAGCCGCGGCTGCCTTTCATTACCCCCAGCTTGGATTTCAGCTGCTCCTGGAATGCACTGGCCCTGCCTGATGCCCTGCAGAGCCGGAGAGCAGGGCTGACCACCTCGGCTCCCCAGCGTAGCTGTGCAGGCCCAGGGCTTGGTACTTCCTCCTCACTTGCAGCCACCAGAACTATAGCTTCCCTCCTTCCTGCCCTCACCTCGGGCCCCCACCCCACACTTCAGACTCTCAGCCCAACCCCACTCTTTCCCAAGGTAGAAAAAGCCACCCAGTGGAAAACTCACAGCAGGGCTGCAACCCGATCACAGCCCTCCACCCTCAGCACCGCCAGATCCTCTGAAGGATCCAATTACTGCTTCTCTGATTCCCGCTGCCAGGCACACGCAAGGCCCCCACCTGGCAGGCTGCAGCCACTCCTCCAGCACACCACCCCTGTACCAGCCTGTAGCCTTGGGGGTGGCCCTGAGCCAAGGGCTGGGAAGGTGACAGAGCCAGGACTTGGGACCTCCGACCCTGACAGGCAGGACACAGGAGTGTGGAGACTTGAGTGCTGGCTGCGCTGGTCTTATGAATGGCCCAGTTTGGGACTCATGGCCTCATGTACAAGAGATACTGTAATGGCCACCTAGAGGGCCGCTATGCAGAAGTTTTGCTCATCAGGTCAGAGGACCAGGGCCTGGCCAGCTCCTGTAGGCTGAGTGCGGGTCACAGCCAGAGGCTGCCTCCCTCTCTGCGGGGAGCTCAGAGTCATACCAGGGTGGCATTGGGGACCCCATTGCTGTCACTCAGATCACCAGGGCAAGCCAGGCATGGTGGTGCACTCCTGCAATCCCAGCTATTCAGGAGGCTGAGGTGGGAAGATCACAAGTTCAGGTCAGTCTAGGTGACTTAGCAAGACCCTGTCTTAAAAGAGGACCAAGGTTGTAGCTCAGTGGTGGGGCACTTGCCCAGTGTACATGAGGCCCTGAGTTCAATCCCCAGTACTGCTAAAAAAAAGAAAAAACTCACCTGGGCAATTGGCCTTTGGGGTCTTCACTCCAAAGGACTCAAATCCAGGGGCCCATGTGGGGCCAAGTCTGACCTATGCTGGCACAAGTGCCTTTTGGGATCTGACAAGGGGATGAGACTAGATGCTGGGAGACAGGGGAAGTTGGTCACACTTGACTCTATCACTTTCAGCCCTGGGCCTGCCCAGCTGTCCCCCTCCACCCTTGGCCTGAGGACCATCCTGGAAGGGGGTACAGGGGCCTGCTCAGCTGAACCCTGCCTGCCTGTCACCGGCACCTGCCTTGGGTGCTGGGAGCCAAGTAAGGAAACCTGAGCTGCCTATCCTGGGCCAGGGCCAGACTTGGTGTCCTCTTCCTCATAACAGAGTGTGACCCTCAGGCTTTCCTGGGGACCAGGAACAGGGCCACAGGGCATTTTCAGCCACAGCCTCCAGTTGCTCTCCCGTCCTCCTGGGCCCTCTGTCCCTCGAGTGGCCAAGGAGGGAGCAGCCCCATGCTGGGCACCATAGAGGAATGTAGGGGCTGAGTGTAGGGCCTGAGCTGCCATGTTCACCTGCTAAGCCTGGTCAGGTCCCTGAAGACACCAAATAATGGAGGGGACCTGGGGCTCACGGAGAGAGCCATGTGCAAGTAAGTCCCTGCTGATCTCGGCCCACCTGTGGGCCAGACACAGCCAAGAGGCACCGACTTCACAGCCAGGTTGTGTGCCAGGAACAGCTCTGGGGTGATGCATTCCGGGGGGAGGAACCTCCTCCCCAGAGACAGTGCCCAGCGCTGTGCGCCCATTAATGCCCACGCCTAATTTCCAGGCTAGAAAGTGTCTCTGGTTTGGGGAACAAGCCGATGACGCTGCCCACATGCAGGTTCCCAGTCAGGTCCCACAGGCACATCTGTGCACACTGTGGACATAAGTGTGTCCACCCAGGTGTGGACACTGGCTGCTTCCCCTTAGTCCTGACCCCCAGGTGGGCTGCAGAAGAACCCCGGATGTCCTGTCCTTTGATTGGCATCTAGGCCTCATTAGTGTGATGGTGCTGGCAGGGTATTTACCGGCATCAGGTGCCAGCAGGAGGAAGCCTGCAGCCAGGCGCTAAGTGGCCTGGCTCTGGGGAGCCTCTTGTTGGGAGAGCCAGGAATGACAGTGGCTGCTCAGTTGTGGGCCCTGAAGCTGCCTGGTATGTGAGCTGAGGAGGCCTGTTGGGCCCAGGGGAGGGGGTTCCTTGGAAGGAGGCAGTTTGCCCAGGACCTTCCACTGTGGCCTGCACGCAGCCTCTGGGCCTCTGGCTCAGCTGCGTTCTGGGGAACTGCTTCCTCCTGGATCCCAGCAAGGTTTCTAGTCACAGAAGACACTAACTAAGAGCCTGTGACTGATGTAGGGGTTCTGGTTCTTTTTAAATTTTATTTATTTAACAGTACTGGGGGTTGAACTCTGAGGTGCTCTATCTTATATCCTCAGCCCTTTTTATTTTTGAGAAAGGCTCTTGCTAAGAGACTAAATTGCCCAGGCTGATCTAGAACTTGTAATCCTCCTGCCTCAGCTTTCCAAAGTGCTGGGATTACAGGTGTGCACCATCCTGCCCAGCTTAGCAGGGGAGGGTGGCTGCTTCTTGTGTGACAGGCTGAGCTCCTGCAGAAAGATGGGGCACTCTGTGTGTGTACATGTGCATGTGAGGGTGCGTATGGACAGGGCCAGGCTGAGCCAGCCTGACCCATAGAGATGCTGCCCTTACCACAGCCTCAGCATCCACTCATGGCTGCTCAGCAGGGCGGTCAGGTTGTGCACTGTTCAACAGAGCTTCTTTCTTTTTTTTTTTTGGTGCTAGGGATCAAACTCGGGGCCTTGTGCTTGTAAGGCAAGCACTCTAACCACTGAGCTAAATCCCCAACCCCAACAGAGCTTCTTTCAAGGACAGTGGTCACACATTAGATATCCACTACACCCCAGAACCCCCAGCCCCTCCCCAGAGGACTCTTCGCTTGTGGTAGCCAAATGTGTCTGCCATGTGGTCTGCTTGGTTCTACTCTGGGAGTGTTCCCCCCACCTTGGAACCCAGGGTGGAGGAGAGTGTGTCCAGTGTGTGGTCATCTGTGGCAGTGGTCCCAGGCTTGGGCACAGGTAAGGCTGCAGGAGACTCCAATGCAAATGTCTGTCTCGTGGGTGGGGCATCTTTTTGTGATAGGCAATGAGGCCACTTGGGTGGGCAGTGCTCCTAGCACCTAGATCAGGGGGCAGCTGGCTGCGGGTTGACATAGGGGCAGGGCCCTCTCAAGCACCACAGGAGCCAAAAGCAGAGAGCCTTGGAGCCTCCCCACTCCACCCTGGAGCTCTCACCAAACCTCCTTTTCCCAGATAGATGCTGGCGGAGTTGCTGGCTCAGACATTGCCGGTCTCTGCCACTCCCAAGCCTCCCAGCCCAACCAGCCTTCCTGGGGGTAGCAGGGGAAGGACCTGGTCCCCCTTGTCTAGATGACAGGCCTAGGACACAAGAGCCCAGGCTGGGCGCTTGCAGGCATGCTGCCTGCTACCATGGTGACCAACACATGCAGCAGGCTAGGTGGCTAGGCAACAATGATGCTGGTGGTGTGAGTTGGCCTGCGTGTGTATGTGTGTGTGTGTGGTGGGGGGTTCCCTTCTCCCTGGCCCAGAGCCCTGGAAACAGGAAAATGGAGCTGGAGCAGCCCCACCATGGTGGCCTGCCTGTCACAGCTCCACACCCTCCCTTCCAGGAGTAAGGAAAGCCCTGGTGTCCTACTTGCTTCCCAGAGCCCTCTCTCAACCCCACACCCTGATGGCTGTGCTCTGGTTGGCATCTGCCAGCCACACCCTTGACCAGCCCCTGCTGGGCCTCTGGTGTCCCTTTTGGCCCTCTGTTCCCTTCTCTAGTCCTGTGGTGAGAGAGGACCACCCTGCTGGCCAGGGCACCACTGGGGACAGCCCAGGGTTCTGATTCCCTCCCTCCCTGGGGTCCTGTTTGACAGCTCTCCCTCCCTGAGCACGGCTCCTGCTACGCTGTGCTTGGCGGCCTCATGATTTTTTCATGACTGAGTTCTCTGTTCCCTCCAGTTCCACTTACATGGCTGGCCATGAAGGGGCCCCTTTTCTTACTCTGGCCTGGGTTGGTTTACTGAGGCCTGAAGGCCTGGTTTAGGGTGACAGACTGTGGGGGGGGTCGGTGCTGGAGTGGAGTGCATGGGGAAGGCTCCCTCTCAGGCTGCCCCATGCTCCACTCCTGCCGGAGGTCTAGCTCAGCAGTGCAGCACCTCCAGCATCACGCACGTGCAAGAAGACTCCAGAAATACCCATGGCCATGGTTTTCCCTCTCGTCAGGCAGAAGTCACAGTCTCCTAGCTTTTGTCTCCTGTAAATCCCTAATATCATAGGGCTGGGGACTGGGCCTAGAAGGGTGGGGAGCACCCGCAGAGGTTCAGAGGTAGGGAGGGGAGACTCAAAGGGCACCTGAGGGCAGTCAGCAAGCCCAGATGCCTCCTGACCTTGGGGCCATTTCTTCCACATATTCCTGGGGCAGGAGGCAACATTCACCAGAATATCTTCTCCTGAGCCTCTGGCTACAAGGGGCTCCGGTGAGGACCAGACTGCCTCTCAGAAGATAGGTGCCTAAGCACCGCTCACCTGGGCTTACAGACCCAGGTGCACAGCCACAGGCATCAGCACCAGTGTGGACAGCAGTGAGCCCACAAACCCAGTCCCTTCCCGGTGCAGCCTCACATGTGCACACATACAGCCGCATGAGTGACAGGCATACAGCGCCACATCTGTCTGCAGAGGCCCGGACGTCCAGCATCCCTGGGCACTTATGAAGTACCTACTGTGTGCTGGAAACCTCCATGGGATTCAGAAAGGAGTGAACTCCACCTCTGACTTCTGGGACAAAACAGACATGGGTCATTCACTGCAAGGGGAGAGACTGGCCCTGAGCCTAGTCGCTTTCATGTCGTCACACGGCTCCCGAGGGAAAAGTGCCTCCCCACTCTGCTTCAGGCGCTAGCACTGCACTGCTCTGCTCTCCGAAACAGCCTCCCTGCCTGTAGTTAACGCTGGACACTGCAGGAGATGGAGAGGCCCTGGGAATGAAAAACATGGACGTTTAGGACAACAGAGTGTGACACACTTTTCCTGAGCAGAGCAGGAAACAATGCCACCGAGAACGCTGAGAGGACGAGGGTTTTGCTGAAGTGTGGGCTGTCAGTTCTGCAGGGCAGTGCTGAACTGGATCACTGTACTGCAGCTGTGAAAGACGGCTCCTTCCAGCTCAGCCTGGGGAACTTAGCAAGACCCTGCTTCAAAATAAAACATGAAAAAAGAAAAAAAAAACAAAAACAAAACATGATTAAAAGGGTTGAGAATGTAGTTCAGTGCAAAGGCCCTGGGTTCAGTCCCCTGGACTTCAAATAATAAATAAAAATAACATCCTGTAGGAAAAACATACCAAAATGCTAATGGTATCATACCTGAAACCCAATCTCAAATGGCTTAGAAATAAAGAGAAAGAGTGACAAGCAAGTGTTGAAAAATGTTTAATATTAGGCAAGTCTGAAGTTATCTCAAAACAAAAAGATGTACAACTTATATAAAGTGAAAAATTCCTGCTGGTGTTGTAGCACACACCAGTAAGCTCAGCAATCAGGAGGCTGAGGCAGGAGGATTGTTGTGAGTCTGAGGTCAGCCTGGGTTACATAGTTCAAGGTCGGCCTGAACTACAAAGTGAGACCTTGTCTCAAAAAACAAAAAAGTGAAAAATTCCACCAAAGAGCTGGGGGTAAATACCCTCCCCGAAGAAAAGAAGGAGAGATAGAAGAAAAAACAGTTTCCCAAAGCGGCAGAAGAAGGGCCGATGTGTGCGGTGGTGGCCAAGTCCCACTCCTGCAGTCTTGGCCACCTTTCCCTGCTGTGTGACCTCGAACTCCTCTCGGCCTCTGAGCTCTCCATTCTTTGGGGAAGGGTGGCTCTGTGGGTGCCCTCTGCCCCGGAATGTCCGGTGTGTTGGTCGGACCTTCCTATCTCCTCCCGTGCGTCGGCGCTGGCTGAGGTCACCTGCCGCTCCCCTCCTCTGGGAGCCTGCTCGGGTTCCCTCAGGTGGGCGGCGGTGCTTCGGTGACACAGCGGCGCTGCCCCAGCCCAGCCAGGGGCTGCGGGGTCCTTCCCGGCCAGGAAGTGAGAGAGCCCGGCCGCTCATGGCCAGTGCGGACAGCGGGACCCACCTGGCGGCCCACCTGGGAATGACACACGCGGTCACGACCGGGTCCCCCGCAGATCCCCCCTAGGGCGCCATCTGCTGGCCCCTGGGCACCAAGCTCCTGCTGGGGGGAGCGACGGGGGCTGGGGGCCGAGGGTAGGCCCAGCGCCGGCCCTGTCCGGGGCCGGTATCTGGCCCGGGGAGCGGGACTTCGAGGGGGTGAGGCCCAGGCAGGTGCTCGGCTCCCCGCGGGGCGACGCGCCGAGTGGGCGGAGAGGAGCGCAGAGGACCCAGCTCGCATCCCCAGGGCCGGGGCGGGGTGGGGCCTGGGACTAGGAGCGCCAATGTGCTCGATTCGGGGCAACCCCTTGGCACCACCCCGACCAGCACGCCCTCCTGGGAGGATGGTCTCCCGGACCCCACACGAAGCAGATCAGACCCGCTCTCCCGGCTCCCGGGCGAGCACCTCTGACAGTCCAGGCGCACGCGTCCCCACTCTGTGCCCCTGGCCGCGCCAAGCCCACCGGCGCATGCTCCGACCCCAGCCTGGAACTCTTCTTGGGTGTCTGTGCGAGGAGCAAGGCCAGGGAGCCCGACTGGACCCCAGCCTGGCCCCCGCCTCTGCACTCCCCGCACACCAGAAGCACCCCTGGGACAGTGGACGAGGATCAGTGCGTGCAGACCCGCAGCTCCTTGCCCTTGGCCCGCCCTCCCCCGCTTCCCTGACCTCTGCGTGGAGCCCCCGCGTGGGACACCTGTGGCGGGGAGCCCTGACCTCCGCGGCCAGAGCAGGAGGTGCAGGTTAACCGCGCGACCTTCTTCCTCCTGTGTCCCTCCACCCCTGTGCCTTGCAGCCGCCCTTGGGGGCGGGGCTAAACTGCCGCTCCCTGGCCTGCCTGGGACCCCGGAAAGCAGGACAACCAACCCAAGTGGGGGGCAGGAAGAGGGTCCTAGGAAGTCAAGCCTGGCCTGCCTTCCCTCCAGCCCCTACAGTATTCCCTCTGTGCACTTTAGGGTCAGGGTGAAGGGTGTGGCCTATTGCTGCCTCTCAGTCCTCTCCTCTCCACGGACTTCCTGCGCATGAGCAGGCTGGCACTGCCCCAGGTGGGAGAGACCCCAGCCCCACTGAGCACTGAGCTGGCTGAAATGGGAGACCTGGGGCCGTCTGGGGACTGCACGGAGGAGGAGCCAGTCCCGGGAAGAAGAGGGATGGAGGGTCCACAAAGGGGAGGCAGGCGGAGACCCAGGCTCTGTCCAAGGAAGAGGGTGGCCAGACTAGTGGGGGATCTGATTCGTGATACAGGAACTGATAATGGGAAGCAAGAGGCAGATGGTAGGCCCAGCCTGCTGGGTGGGGCAGTGACTGGGAGGTGGCTGAACTGGAAGCACGTATGGGCATGGCAGGGCAGAGAAATGCCAGCCCCCCAGTTCTAGCTTTAGGAGGGACCTGGGGTGAAGTGGGTGGAGGCTAGCATTTCCTGGCACAGTGCTTCTTCCTCCTGTTGCTGTCAGGGCTGCTGAGAGTAAGAACACCCAGAGGTGGAGACAGTGGCTTCCAGACAGTATGGTGAGAGGTCTGGGGCAGGGGGTCATCACACAGTTGGTCACACATCACAACAGCAGGCTTCAAAACCACTGAGCCACTCTGTGGGTCAGCAGAGAAATGGCCCCAAGCGCCATCATTTCTGGGGGCACAGCTGGTCCTGGGTGTACCTGGAGAGGCCAACTTAGGTCCGACACACAGAGGTGCTGAGTGCTTCTTACTCATCGTAGAATAAAGAACACCTGGGGACATCAAGGCCTGCAACCTGGGGAGATGCTCTCCTGTTCCCAGACCTCTGGTCCACACAGGAGTGCCATCAGCTTCAGAGCCCCTGAGGAATCACATACCCTCCTGTTATTAGCCCATCCCCACACTCTTTTTCCAATACTGTACTGGGGATTGAGCCTGGACCTTCACATTAAGCTACATCTCCAGACTTTTTGTTTTGTTTTGTTTTGTTTTTTTGAGACAGGGTCTGGCTAATGCAGCAGGCTGGCCTTAAACTCACTAGGTACCTCAGGGTGGCCTCAAATTCATGGTAATCCTCCTGTCTCTGCCTGCCTAGTGCTGGGATTACAGGTGTGTGCCACCATGACTGGGTCATTCTTTTTTTTTCATTTTTAAAAATTTTGAGACAGGGTCTTGAGACAGCCATGGTGGTGTGCACCTTTAAACCCAGCACTTGGGAAACTGAGGAAGGAGGATCATTGTGAGTTCGATTGAGACCCTGTCTCAAAAAAACCCCAAAAAAACAAACAAAAAAAAAACCCCAAAATCTTTGCTTTTTGGAGACAGGTCTTGCTGGGTAGTTCAGGTTAGCCTTGAACTCACTATGTAGCCCAGGCTAGCCTCAAACTTGGCAGCAATTCTCCTGCCTCAACTTCTCAAATGCTGAGATTACAGGTGGGGGTCACCATGCCTGGCAAGAGATAAGGTTTTGATAAATCTCTAAATTGACGAGGCTGGCTCATACATTTGATCCTCCTGTCTCAGTCTCCCAGAGTGCTGGGATTACAAACATGTACCACCACGCCTGGCCCACCCCCCCACTTTTTTTATTTTTATTTTTTTTAACAGAAAATGGGATATAGAGGTGCTACACTGCAGGCGTAGGGCCAAACCTACCCCGGAGCCCTGGTATCCCAACACCTAGCTCAATGTTCTTCCAAGACCTTCTAGTTCCTGCTGCAGTACAGTGGGCAAATGGGAAACTTTGAGTAAACTCTAGCAGGGCTCCATCTCCCCTAAATCCTGGAGCAGTGGGGGGCCTTGGCCAACCCTATGCCCCATTGTGTGGGGTATCCACACAGCCCCTCCAAGGATGTGATATACCCTAGCTTCTGGCTTACTACCTTGACCCAGGTGACTGCCTCAGTTTCCCCCTCAAAAGGCACAACCTTGGAGCCATCTCCCATGGTAAGAACCACACAGCACGTGCAAAGCTGGGCTGGTCTGGTGTCTCCTGGCACTGACCAGACATGCAGTACCCACTGAGCCCCCAGCCACCCACAGGCCTTCTGGGCTTCGGTTTCTTTGGAGTTTTAAAATTTATTATGATGTTTTAGATTTGCAGGAAAGTCACAGAAACAGAGTAGTTCCTATATACTCTGCCCCCAGTGTCCTTTAGTGTTGGCATCTTACAGACCCTTATGGTGTGACTGTCACAGCTGAAAGGAAATTCTTGGACTTACTGTTAAACTCCAGATTTTCCTTGGGTTTCCCCGGTTCTTCCACTTTTTTTTTCATTTCAAACTTGAGGCCTTGTGCTTGCTAGACAAGTGTTCTACCATTGAGCTAAATCCCCACCTCCTCCACTGTCTTTTTCTGCTCAACCATTCCAACTCAGGTTGGGCTGGAGAAGGAAAGGGGTTTCTGAAGGGTGGACAGCACAGGCGAAGGCTGAGGTGGGGACTCGTTACCACGTTCCTTGCTCTGTCTGACAAGTCATCAGGCAGACAGGAGAATGCGTGGGGGGAAAGGCCAGCTGTCACAGTGCAGAGGGACACCTGGGAAAGACCCACAGTGAAGTACACCCTGGGCCAAATCTCAGCTCTGCACACCCTCTCCGCACACCCTCTTGTGTGTGTGTGTGTGTGTGTGTGTGTGTTTTGTTTTGAGTCAGGGTCTCACTACGTAGCCCGTGCTGCCTTCCAACTCAGGGTGATCTTCCTGCCTCAGTCTTCCCAGTGCTGAGATTATAGGCGTGTGCCACCACACCGGCTATTTTTTCATCCATTAAATGGGTGAGATATGGAATGAGGCACAGCAAGGTCACAATAAAAAACCACCAAAGCCAGCACTGAACTAGAAAAATACATCACATCATTTCTCAGAGCCCCGGCTTTCTCCTTACAATGGGAGGACACACCCACTTTTGGCACAGGCGCAATTGCTGCCCGGGGCCTCTCAGCTCACCGGAGCCACGGGCTGCCACATCCACGGATCCCCTCCCCAGGGCTCTCTCACGCTCCAGCTCCAGAAGGGGCGGGGCAGCCTTGCGCCACTCGCTTCCAGGGCACAATCCAGAACGGCCCCGACGTGACCTTGGGCGAGGCCTCCCACTGCCCCGTTGCAACACAGAGAAATCTCAGGGTGCACGCAGGGCCTCCCTCCCCGCACAGCGTCCCGGAGGCCCCAAGCCGCCCGCAGCGCCCTCGCCCCGCAGGCCTAGCGCTCGGCTGAGGGTCTCGGGCGCGCGTGGGGCCGGGTGGGCCGGGGGCGTCCGCCCCGCCGAGCTTCCCCGCCTTTGTCTCGCCGGCCAATGGGAGGCCTGCTTGACTAAATAAGGCGAGGAGCGCGGCCGGGCGCCCCGTCCGTTACGTCCGCCCCCGTGACTCAGGGCTGCCGCCGGCCTCCGGCAGCAGGCGGGGCGCGGGCCCACATCGCCAAATATGGCCGCGCGCGCCGCCGCCCCCTGCCCCCCGCCGCACACCTGGGCCGCACCTGGCCCACCGCACCCCCTCCTGCGGGGAAGGCTCGGGACTCGCGGCCCCCGCCCCGCCCGGGCCCCGCACCCCGCAGGTGGGCATTGGGCTGGGGGCTCCGAGGCCGCCCCTCCCCGCTCGCGCTCAGACAAAGACTTCCGAGAAGCAGTCGGAGTCCCAAGAGAAGCAAATATCCGCGGGGTGAAGCAGCCTCACGGCTTCGGCCTCCTTCCCTGTGTCCTTCGTCTGTGACGTCGTGTCGGACCCCCTCCCCCGTGGACGTCCGCACCTGGCAGCCGGGCAGCCTTGCGGCTCCCCGAGACGCGAATCAGTGGGTTTCCGGGGGGCCGGCCCTGTCCCCCGCGAGTGGGACACACACTTGACAGGCAGCTGGGGTCTCGCGGCCCGCAGGTGACAGGGCCTGGAGCTGGCCCTTAAGGGCCGAGCCCCCCAGATCAGCGAGGGGCCGGCGGGACGCGGTGACCTTGGCCGAGCGCCTTGCCCCCTGCCGCCCCTCCCCAGTGTGCGAATAAGCGCGGAGCCCAGAGCGCGCTTGCCCAGGCCGATCCAGGCCGTGCTGCAGGTGCCCAGGACCCGCTAAAGGTTTTTCCGAACGGAAAGTCAAGATTTCTTCCTTGTTTTGGTTTCGCTGGGTCGTCCACAGGTGACCGGAATGAAACAAAGCCCCTCCGCACCGCCGCCTCTGGATGAGAGAGTGGGGTGACCTCACACCTGGGGACACCCGGGCCTGCCGTTTGAGCGCCCCCTTGCCCGCGCCGGGGGATGGGCAGCCCCCAAGTGACCAGGTCGGAGTGACGGACCCCCGCGTCCCTTCTCCCCATCAGCGCCGGGTCTCCGCGGAGGCGGAGTGCAAAGGCCCCACGGGGAGGGAGCCGTGGGGACTCACCCCAGCTCGGGGCGCGGCCCACCCGGCCCTACAGTTTCGGGGCGCAGCCCGGCCCTCCCCACTGCGCGCAGTCCCGGGGCGGGGCCGGCCGGCGCGAGGCTCTGCCCCGACCCCCGGAGGCCGGGCCGGGCCCGCGCGGGGTCTCGGGCACGCGGGGGCAGCGCGGGCGGGGGGCGGGCCGGGCCGGGCCGGTCCCCCACGTGTCCCAGGCGGGCGGGCCAATGGGTGCCTGGCTTTCGGAAAGATCGCCATATATGGACATGTTCTGGGGCCGCGCGCGCCGCCGTTCGCGCGCGCGCCCCGCTCCCGCTTAAATAGCGGCGGGGGAGGCCGCGCTCGGTCTCAGTCGCCGCCACCGGCTCGCGCTCCACGTTCTTTTTGCCGCTCCGCCGCCCGACCGCCGCAGGTGAGCCGCCCGCTCCCCCGCGCCCTGGGCCTGCCCTATCTCGCCGGCGAGCCCCACTCCCCGCCCCGGAGGCCCGGCCGCGCGGACCTCGGGAACAAAGGTCTGGGCCCAGATGGGCGCCGCGCCGTGGGGGATCAGGGCGGGGCCGGCGCAGTACGGGGTTCCCCCGACCCCGCGGAACGGGCGGGCTCGGAGGAGGCCGCCGCCGGTTGCAGGCGGTTGTTCGTGGTCGGCCCTAGGGACTTTGGGGGGGAACTGCTCCCCCGCAGGAGAGGGCTTTCGGCTGTAGGGCGGCGCCGTTCCGAGGGCGAAGTGGTCCCTGAGTGGGTTGCATTTCTGAGCAGATCGCAATGGAAGAAGAAATCGCCGCGCTCGTCATTGACAATGGCTCCGGCATGTGCAAAGCTGGCTTTGCTGGCGACGACGCCCCCCGGGCTGTGTTCCCCTCAATCGTCGGCCGCCCCCGGCACCAGGTGAGTTCAGGGTCCTCGCGGCCTCCGTATCCGCCTGGTCTGCAGGCGCGTGTCGGGGCGGGAATCTGATGGTATTCCTTGCAGGGTGTGATGGTGGGCATGGGCCAGAAGGACTCCTACGTGGGTGACGAGGCCCAGAGCAAGCGCGGCATCCTGACCCTGAAGTACCCTATCGAGCACGGCATTGTCACTAACTGGGATGACATGGAGAAGATTTGGCATCACACATTCTACAATGAGCTGCGTGTGGCCCCCGAGGAGCACCCAGTGCTGCTGACAGAGGCCCCCCTGAACCCCAAGGCCAACAGAGAAAAGATGACTCAGGTAGGGTGTGCCTGGGCTTCCTTCCTGTTTCACAAGTCATTTTCTGCTCCATTCCATTTTCTGACATTCAAGTATTTCTTTGATATTTCCAGGGTTCTGTTCCTCTTCTGGCATTTCCCTGAAGTCTCCAGGTTTCTAGTTTGCGTATCTGCCTGTGTTCTGTTCTTTTCTCCACACACCACATTTGTAGCATGCAGCATGTAGCGTGTTGGGCATGGGTGGCTGTGGGTTCCTTTTGCTGACTGAGGCCTCATTGTTCTCCAGATCATGTTTGAGACTTTCAACACTCCAGCCATGTATGTGGCCATCCAGGCTGTGCTGTCCCTGTATGCCTCTGGGCGCACCACTGGTATCGTTATGGACTCTGGCGATGGGGTCACCCACACAGTGCCCATCTATGAGGGCTACGCCCTCCCCCACGCCATCCTGCGTCTAGACCTGGCTGGCCGGGACCTGACAGACTACCTCATGAAGATCCTGACGGAGCGTGGCTACAGCTTCACCACCACGGCTGAGCGAGAGATTGTTCGTGACATCAAGGAGAAGCTGTGTTACGTCGCCCTGGACTTTGAGCAGGAGATGGCCACAGCTGCGTCGTCCTCCTCCCTGGAGAAGAGCTACGAGCTGCCCGATGGCCAGGTGATCACCATCGGCAATGAGCGCTTCCGGTGTCCGGAGGCTCTCTTCCAGCCTTCTTTTCTCGGTAGGTGTCTAGAAGGGCCTTTGCCTCAGGAGACAAGTAATTCACAACTTGGTCACTAAGAGAGCTTTCTCCCCCAGGTATGGAATCATGCGGCATCCATGAGACCACCTTCAATTCCATCATGAAGTGTGACGTGGACATCCGCAAGGACCTGTATGCCAACACAGTGCTGTCTGGTGGTACCACCATGTACCCAGGCATTGCTGACAGGATGCAGAAGGAGATCACAGCCCTGGCACCCAGCACCATGAAGATCAAGGTGAGTCCACCAGCCTGAACAGGCCTGGTCCATGAGGCTGGGCCCCACAATATGGGGGGGCACTCTTGACACTTGGGGGTCCTCATGGTGGTGTCCTTTTCACTCTAGATCATTGCCCCCCCTGAGCGCAAGTATTCCGTGTGGATCGGCGGCTCCATCCTGGCCTCACTCTCCACCTTCCAGCAGATGTGGATCAGCAAGCAGGAGTATGATGAGTCAGGCCCCTCCATTGTGCACCGCAAATGCTTCTAGACAGACTGAGCAGGTGCCAGGCACCTGCTGCATGAGCTGATTCCGAAGTACAATTTGCCCTGGCAAATGTATACACCTCATGCTAGCCTCACGAAACTGGAATAAGCCTTTGAAAGAAATTTGTCCTTGAAGCTTGTATTTGATATCAGCACTGGATTGTAGAACTTGTTGCTGATTTTGACCTTCTATTCAAGTTAACTGTTCATTTGGTCTATGTTTAATACCCTGTGCATATCTTTGATTTATGCCCTTAGTCCATGTGGCTTGGTCACTTGATGGCTGAGTTGAGCACACTTGTGGAGGAGAAATCCGCGGCTCGGCAATCTGGGTGGCCGCAGCACAGCGATCTGTGCAGGGTATTAACGAGTCAGAGCTGACTGTTCCAGGATTTCTCGGGCTGGCAGGAGTTGGTGAACCAGTTGTCTCTTCTGTCTTGCTGGTCCAACAGGATGGGAAAGTCCGAGCCTTAGGACCCTGTTTCCATCATCAGTGTTTCCCCGCCTGAACACCGTGGGTGGTTTACTTGCCTTGAGTTGGAAACAGTTTGCATTTACACCTGTAAATTTATTCATTTTAATTTATGTAAGGTTTTTTGTACTCACCTCTTTAAGATGACAACAAATTTTGGTTTTCTACTGTGAGAATATTAGGCCCCAGCAACACGTCATTGTGTAAGGAAAAATAAAGTGCTGCAGTACACCCAAGGACTGCTTTTGATTTGGGGAAGACCTGGGGTGTGGACACTGGGTGCCTCTAGTACTTAGAGGCAGGCAGGAGGTGTCCCCAGAACTGGTCAGACGATCTTGCCAGGTTGCCCTTGAAGTGGGATTGCTGCAGGTGATGGGCCTCCTGATGCTGCTTCAGGTTTTCAGTCTGCTGCTTGGGGGCTTCACCCTGGTGAGAACAGTGACAGAATTAAAACAGATTAAAAGACATTTCTGCCCTCTGGAAGTGGATCCTACTCCAGGTGGGGTGGTTCCCTACCATCTCTGGAACCTCTCATGGAGGAGTGCAGGAGGAAGTGGGAGGGTCTGCCAGTTGGGTCAGGAGTAGGGGGCGGTGGGTTCCCAGGATGAGAGGGCTCCCCAGCTCTGCCCTGGTAACCTAACCATCCAGCTACCACCTGGTGATGACCTGTAAGGAAAGGTTATTTCCTTCCTGCACAGCCTTCAGTGTCAGTGAGGCTAGACCAGGTAGACTGGGGTGAGTGATGCCTGCTGCTTGCAGTGGGGGCCTGCAGGGGGAAGAGAGGTATCTTCCGTAGGCTCTGCTCCCCAGTGTCGCCCCTGCAAATCCTTGATTTCCTCTGGGGGTTTAGGGAGAACAAGATCTCTAGTAGAGTCGAGGGTAGGTTTTTTTTGTGTGCGGTGTTTTGGGGATAGTAATCAGATGTTAAATCCAGTTACTGTATTTGGTAGATAAAAGAATATGGGCAAAGATACCCTATTTTTTCTGAGTAGGGGCAGAGTTTCACTGTTAACCAGGCTGGGCTCCAACCTTGGATCCTCCTGCTTCAGCCTCCCAGGTGCTGGGATCACAGGCATGCCCCACCATAACTGGTTTTGAACTGTTTTCTAAATGAGTATGTTTTCTGTATTGGGGGCGGGGGGAGTGGCGAGACAGGGTCTCGCTGTGTAGTCCAGTCTGGTCTTGAACTCACTATGTATGTAGCTCAGGCCAGCCTCAAACTTGTGAGTCTCCTGCCTCAGCCTCACAAGTGCTAGGATCACAGGTATGTACCACCACACCTGGTTTAAAACTGAGCACGTTATAGGACCTGGCCCAAGGCCCCAGGCATGCATCAACCAAAAGAGAACATCCCCAGCCAAAGGGAGGTCCAGTCGGAGGGGAGGCCTGGTGTGGTGACCCTGCCCATGGGACCCGCCCCCCCCGCCAAAGATCTAGGGAGCCCCCCAGACCAGAAGGGAAAGTCTTGCTATGGTGGCTGTGCAGCACATGCCCTGAGGACTCAGCTTTGAGGAAGGGGGAGGGTTACTGTGGCCAAAGCTGTGTATGCGCAGATCAGAGCAAGAGGTTTCCGCCTGCTACCAGACCAGAAAGGTCAATGTGACTAGCAGCCTGGTATGTGGGAAGCAGTATCATCAAAGTCTAAAACAAGGGGATAACATCTGCACTCAAGCACCTGCGAGCCACAGGAAGTCAGGAAATCCTATAGAAAAATGGGGAAACTATGTTCACTGGCAACTTCCAGATGACTGGAAACCTTGAGGGCTGACAGTACAAGGCATTCCTAGTACCAGTCTGTCATCAGAAAATCCAAACTAAGCTAGACACCAGCGTGCACCTGTCAGATTGAGGCATGTGGACAGGAGCAGGGACCACCCCCCTAGCATTGTGGGCTGCAGTAATTTTGGAGCCCTGTGTGTCAGTTCCCAGGGAAATTGAAATTGTGAGTCCATCCTCCGGCTGCTGAGCCCCTCACCTGGGCATATGCATTCCACTATACAAATCACTGTGAGTAACCCGTGAATAGGAGCCATGAGCATACCAGACCTCGGCATCACTGTGTAGTTAAAAAAGGTGAGGGAGTTCAATCCATCACCACAAAAAAAAAAAAAAAGGATGGTGAGCTCTGTGAATAAAAGTGCAAATGTGTAAATGTCTGAAGCTGGGCACACTGGTACACATCTGTAATCTCACTACTTGGGGGATTGAGGCAGGAGGATTGTATGAACCCATGAGTTTGAAGCAAGACTCTAATCTAAAAAACAAAAAACCCTAAATGACAGGCATGGTGGCACACACTTGTAATCCAAGCATTCAGGAGGCTGAGGCAGGAATATTGCTGTGAGTTCAAGGCCAGTTTGGGCTTTATAGCAAGACCCTGTCTCAAAACAGCAACAAAAGCCAAAATAAATAATTAGAAAAAAAACCTGAATATCTGCTGGGTGTGGTGGCACATGCCTGTAATCCCAGCACTTGGAAGTCAGAGGCAGGAGGATCACCATGAGTTTTTTTTTTTTTTTTTTTTTTTTTTTTTTTTTTTTTGGTGGTGCCGGGGATTGAACTCAGGGCCTTGTGCTTGCAAGGCAAGCACTCTAATCACTGAGCTAAATCCTCAGCCCCATCACCATGAGTTTGAGGCCAGCCTGAACTACAGTGAGACCCTGTCTCGAAAAAAAAAAAAAAAAAGACACCCAAGTAAAAATGGGCAAAGGACTTGAATTTGACATTTCTCCCAAGAAGATTTATGGATGGTCAAAGAGGAAATGAAAAGATCCATCTACTAATCACAGGAAAGTGGGAACAGAACCCCCTGAGCCGCACCCTCAAGGGTGCTCTGAGAAGGCCCAGCATGGTGCCGGTGCGGACGTGATACACGACTGCTGTAGAAAACAGCGTGGGGTTCCTCAGGTGAACACAGAATCACCCCAGGGTCTGGGAATTCCACTCCCAGGAAGAACTTCCCCAAATTGGAGAGAACACTCCTCCGTCCCCTGTCCCAGCTCCTCCGGGTCTGGTTGCCCTGCAGCCTCAGACTCCACCTGGCCTGTGTTGGCCCTTAACCTGCCCCGAGGTGTAGCTGGACCCATCATCCGTGAGAGCCAGGCTGGGGTCTTGGGAACCTGGTACAGAGTCAACTGGATGTGTAGATGACAGGAAACCACAATCACATACAAGTATCTGTTCAGGTTTGCTTTGCCAGAGTTGTACGTGGAGCTGGGGAATAAGGACACATGTGGCGAAGGGGGCAGACTCCCCGACCTGCCTGTCATCCACTGCAGATGTAGCCTCCACCGCTCTCAGGCTGGAGAGTCACCAGGCATCACAGCCAGCCTGCATGATGCCAGAACACCGAGTGTCGGAATGGAAAGTTTCTGAAACTCAGGATGTGGGGCTACCATGTGGCTCTCCTTATCCCTATGATAAAGCTTTGGGGCTTTGATAAAGCTCTGGGCGAACAGCCCCCCTCCCCCTCCCCCTCCCCCTCCCCTC
>PVJO010011167.1:0-20978 GCA_004026905.1 Hystrix cristata
TAGTTAGCTTCTTCCTGTATCTTTTATCTAGGCTACCTGCCCCCAGGGCGGCCCGCACTCCCACCCCCAATCTCAGTCTCACATCCTTGATCCCAGCAGAACGATGCCAAACTGATCAATGGATCAATTTAGTAATCACACACTCTAGATCCAGCTATCTCTTACCACATGAGGCTTTGGGGGGACATCTAGACACAAAATATAACAACACACTAAACTCAGAATATCACAGAAGACAGAACTTTATTCCTTAGATGACAGAAGTACTTAGGTTTCTACTAGAGCATGCACATTAGGTTGGATCTTAGAATTCAATTAAATATAGAGACTCATAGTCTGAACAGAAAATGTACTTAATGATCTGTTAGAAAAAATACTCTGTGTTATAGGCAGTGGTCTGCAGCTCAACAAGGAGCCAAGATCCACCCACAGTTACATGGCTTAAAGAGGCAGAGCTAGGATTGAAGTCAATGTGGACTTAGACTATCTCACATTCCTAGAATTCTCCATTACATTTTACACTAGTTCAACTCTTGGCAGAATGGAAAACTGAGGTGTGCTAAAGAATGTAGCATCATAAGGCAAAGAGATCCATAGGACCTCAAGTTAAATATACCTAGAAGAAGAAAGGCACAGTGGGCCCTGAATCTCAGTCACTGCACTAACTTCAGGTTAGTGCACTTGAATGAAAAAATTTTAAAGAGCCAAATCAAAACATTAACCCTCAGCCCCCCAAATGCCACAACACAGAAGCCACACTGGCTTAGAAGACCCTGTGTAAGAAGCATAAACCATGTGTGCTAGAATGCCTGGGTGAGAGACTCGGATGGAAGAAGAAAGTGATAAAACTTTGTGAGCAGGTAGGACCTGCCAGGCGACTGAAAAACTGCCTGTATCCCGGACCCTGCAAACCTATCTATATCATCACAGTGCCTGATGCAGAAGCTTGTGTATTTGGAGGTGGCTGCACACGCACTGTGTGGGGAACAGAACAGACCTTAGAGGAAGGACACTCTTTGGCCTTCTTACCCTGGAGTTAGTGTGTTTATGGTGGTTCCCTTCTTCCTCTGATGCTTACCTGCCAGAGACCACCATTCAAGTGTCTGGGTTGCGCTGCCAGAAGTCTTTCTTTGAACTGTTAGAGAGGTTGTCTGTATTGTATTGAATATTTCTAAGTCCAATGGAAAGAGACCATCCAAAGGAATGTTATAGATGGAGAGAGGAAGATGCTGACTTCGAGGACTTGAAACCTCTGAAATAGATGTTATTTAACATAGATATAATGGAAACGGTACATAAATTTTTAGGGGCAGATGGACTGTAAATAACAAAATTCTCTTGTCATTTAATATTAGATCCTCTATACTCGATGTCAAATAATTGTTATTATACTTGAAATGACCTTTGAGGAAATTGGATTGTTTTCTAAAATCTCTTTCTCAGATATGCAACAATGATGTGACATTGATTCTAGATACTCAACAGAATAAACTGAATGAAAAGCCCAGATGCGAGTGAAGGAAAACCTGAATAACTCACATCCACTGACGAAGTGCCAGGGAGTGCACACGGTCAACAGGAGAGGCGAGAGCAGTGGGCCAGTGCGTTACAGAGCAGCACGGTTCCAAAATCAGCCTGTAAGTGTTTTTTGTGTCTTGCAATATGTTTCCCACTGAAACATTATAAAATATGTTAGATTAACTGAGTAGCCTTCAAAACACTGACTCAACATATTATAGAGCCACACAGTGTTATCAACAGGACTAAGAGCAGAAAAGAGAGAAAGAATAAAAGGAGTCATTTTCTTTTTGACTCCTTCTTGAGGACTCAGTGAGATTTTATTAAAACTTTAAATAAAGATATTGTCAAGAAAAATTCTTTCTTTAGATACAGGACTTTAACATAGTTCTGTGCTTACTTAAATGACTGACTTTATTTACTAAAATACTACTTCTGTGTTTCTGATACTCTATTCAATCAAACATTTATTGAGTACCACCTGAGTGCCCAACACTGTGCCATGTGCTGTAAATTTTGATATCTTCAGATATGACAGACTTATAGAATTTTTAAAAGTTGGGACACTATCATAAAATTAACAAGAATTTTTTTATTTGCCAAGAAAGCACACATAGAAAGGAAATAACTGCCATGTATTCTTCACTGTAGCCTGGTAGGAATTTACCTAGACTCTCAAGAGCTGCTACACTATGAAATATCAAAAATTAATATAAACATACTGTCACTTGATTAGTCTTCTTCTCCTGACATGTCAGTTTAATTCACAGATGAACAGTGACTAGAGCTGATGTCCCTTACAAGATGATTCCAAATTACTTTTATAAAATGCTTTAGATTAATTGATCATTATATAGCAATTCAGTCTTTCTTATTTCTAGATGTTATCTCCTTGGGATCCAAAATCATCATCACCTTATTTTTACACATTTTTCAAGAAAGTTTTACCATCTATAACAGAGGTTTTTAAAACCTCAGAATCCTTTCTTCAAACAAAATCTTACTCAGGGAGACCAATATCTAAAATAGATCAAAGTGAGCTGCTTTGATTGAGGCAGGCTGCTAGGTTCCCCTTGCCCTTCTCTCCAGTGCCCCAGCAGCCCCAAGGCACCTGCATACCACCTCCAGGGATCCAACAGTCCTGAACAGCTACTGACTGATCTAACAGAATCAGAGACTTGAGAGTTGCTAAATCAAGAGATATCTTAGAGACTATCAAAATTATGGAATAGCAGAACAGAAAGGGCCTTAGAGATTACTTAGATTGTGCCTCTCAGCTCCCAGATTAAAAAAGCTAAGGCTCAGGTTAACAATGTCCCTCCCTGCCATGTCCTATTTAAGGCCATTTAGTGGCAGATACATGGCTAAAACTCAAGATTCCTTTGCCTGAGTCCAGTGCTGCTTTTGTATTATTGCAAATCTCTTGGAAATACTGTATATAGGGAAAATGATAAGACAATTTGGAAAAGGAATTATTTAAAACAGAGGAAGTATCTAGCAGGGAAAGGAAAACAGAAGACATGAAGGAAAAGAAATCTTTGAGCTTAGCTATTACTAGTTGCTCCCCAGTTCCAGAGATGTATAAATTGGATCATTATCAACACAATCCTGTTTTTTTTTTAAATTATGGAAGAGGTTGTTTATGATTTCTTTGATGTTCTGAGAAGACCATGTCCAAATGATGACAAGAAGCCATGAAAAATCTTCCTAATTGCTAACTCGGGAAAGTATACTACAGACACATGAGGACAATTTGCTGCACCATGATTACAGGGCTAAAAATGAAAGTTTAGACCCCAATTTGATAACTAAGTTTGTGAAGGTGAGCTATAGCAAAAATTCCACACACTTTAGAACCAGGTACTTACTGCTTTGATGATCAAGGCCCCAGTCAGCCCAGTCGATTAAAGTGAGTATTAGAGTGTGAACACCACCAACATGAACCCGTGCATGTAGACACATGAGTCCCGGGAGCACATGGTGCGGGCAGCTCTATATGTCTGTGTTGTTTTTTCTGGCCTGAACTCACAGTTAGTGCTCGAGAGATAGAAATTCTCTCTCCTTTCCCTCTATTACTTTTTCCTTCCCTTTCAAACTTCAGTTTGTTTCATAGATGCACACATACATGTGTATGTAGAGAATCAATAACTAACAGATTCTCAGCATTTCCTCCTAATCTTTGGCAGCAATTTGGACTGCAATTTCTATTCACATGGAATACAGTGGTAAATGTACCCCTACAAAGTTCATCCTTTAGCAAGTGGTTCAAAAGTAGAAAGTACAACTCAGAGAGAAACCAACTTTCTATTTGTGGCTATTCATTTGTTTTTCTACTATGAAAAATGCTGTAATAATATTAAACTTTTCAAACAGGAAAAATTCATCCTCATTTTTGTATTATAACTGATTTTTATTTGTCCATCTTCTCAGTGTTTGTAATCTTACACATTTCTAAAATAATTGAAGTTGTAATATGTCATGTACTTTTGCACTATATTATGATTATATTGAATATTGTATTTGTATATGCAGCTACCTGGTCTTTTGATCAGGGACTATTATAACAAAGCCTATATAAGTACTTAAAAGCTAATCATCTTGATTCTCTTTTGAACACTGTTATGTACTAATGCTGAGGAAATGCAAATACATTTGTTGGAGACTATTTTTAAAACAGCCATTTGAAAATAAAGTGAATTTGAACCCACTGAACAATTTAACCCAAGGATAAAAGGTTTTCTTTTTTAGAACAATGAAATGACTGAACTAGCCTTTGGTTAAAAAAAACAAAACAAAAAACCCCCCACAAAACTTGTATTACATCCTCCTTGGAACACCTGAATCATCAATTCCTTATCAATCTGGTGTTTTTGATTTTTGTTTTTTGTTTTTGAGACAGGACCTGACACTCTGTAAAAGAAATTAATCACTTCCCACTGTGGGAAATTACCACAAATAAACTGAACACAGACCCTTTATTTGTGTCTTTGTATATTTTAATGTACAGTACCAAGCAGAATACATTCAAGTGTATTACTTAAATTTAGCATGCCTGTAATCTCACTTACTTGGGAGCCTGAAGGCCTATCCGAACATAAAATATTTAAAAGGAACTGGAGATGTAGCTCAATGGTAGACTGCTTGCCTAACATGTGTGAGGCACTGGGTGTAACCCTTAGCACCTCAAAAAAAAGACAATAGACTGTTCTTTAAAGGTATAAATATTTGTCTGATTCATTTCTGTTTCTTTCATGGCTTGTAGCACAGTGTAGTACAAACAGTATATACTCAATAGAAGTTTGTTGAACTGAATTGACCTCGCCTTAAAAATAATCAGTTAGCAAGGATACAATTTCTGACAAATCAAAGCCAGTTTGCAACCTCAGTCCTGATCCTTATCAGATGAGTCATTAGTATACTTATCACTCAACTATGTTGGAGTAATATGCACACTAGGAATTCAAAAAGAATTTAAAAGAATTTGAAAAGAAAATTACTTTGTAATTTTGCTATTTTAGTCATGGATTGAATCATCTGACTCATTTCTGACTCCAAGAGGATTTGGAACACATGACATTTTACCGTTCTGTCACTTTGTCTGAATTCACTTCAAATTCATATATTCGTTTACAGTATGAAAAGCTTGTGTTAGGTAATAAACACCTAAGTAA
The DNA here is from genome assembly GCA_004026905.1 of Hystrix cristata. Taxonomy (NCBI): domain Eukaryota; kingdom Metazoa; phylum Chordata; class Mammalia; order Rodentia; family Hystricidae; genus Hystrix; species Hystrix cristata. Next base: position 5,190 of record PVJO010011167.1, read on the forward strand.
GAAAAGAATTCCAGACTAGAGCAGGTATTCCTGTTATGTCCTCTCAGAGGACTTGCTCCTTTATAACCTCTGCCCAGTATGAAACTGAGTATTTGTGCAGCTGTCCGATTAACCTGCAGTCTCCTGTGGAGCCTGGAAAGACCCTGTGGGCAGACCAGGTCTGTCTGTGTGCTCCTCTATCCCTAGATTTTGGCCCTTCATGGATACTCAACAAAATCTCTGTGACTAATTAATGAAGTCCAAGAGAAAGCAAAATCTGACTTTTTTTTTTTTTCTGACCTGGTTTTTGAAGACAAGTGAGAGAAATGAACTATCAGAATGAGAAACAGACACCAAATAAGGCAAAGTTGGAAATGGGAAAGGTAGAAACACTGGGGAAGATTCTCTAAGGGATTGCACAGAGCACAGCAGGAATCTCCGTGTTTCGTAGCAGGTATGTATGCAGTTGGAGTTCCTTCCAGAAACACACTTGTGTTTTCATCTGACATTATTTTTAAAACCATCAAGAAGCCCAGGAATAATGTGTAGTTATGGAAAGGGAAGGCTTTCTTTGGTTTTTAAGACACATGCGGTTAAGTGTCTTCATTATGCAAGAGGAAATTTCCATGATGCTCTTAATTAAGCAGTGTTTCTGCAAGGGGCAGGTCATTGTTGTTTTTTGTCCCTGAAAAAGGAAAGATTTTAGCCAGTTTTCCCAAAGCACATTACTCGCAACTGAGTTAACCTTTTACTTTCCGAAAGGTGTCATCAGATGAGGTCATACAAAATTGATGGACCTTAGTGAAATGATTATGTCAGTCCACTATTTTGCAGAGTTTGCGTCCACTGTAGACCTTTAAGAAGTTTAGAATAAGAGCAGCTTTCAACCTTAGGTGGTTTGGTTACAGTGTTTTCCATCCTGGTATGGTGAAGGAATTACTCTATTTACTTTCCAACTCCTCAGAGAGGACTGGAGAACAAATAAACCAGATTAGAAACACTTTTTTCAAGTCCCGGGTCCTTCCTCCTTCCCCTTCTTGCTAGTACTGTTTCCTTTCCCCTTTCTTTCCTGTTGTTCTTATATAACTGCTCAAACTGGTATACTTATTTTATAAGCAGATAGTTCAATTTCCTTTTAAAGTTTTGTTTAGAGAATGCAGCTGCTCCCAAGTGGGCTGAAGACCTGTTTATTTTGAGGGTGTTGTGTTTTGCTGATTCCAGCCTCAGATTCATCTCAGTTGCCGAGGGCAGTGAAAATGGAAGTAAATTTGGATATAGTTTAATATGAAATCTTTAATTTTGATTGCAACATTGACAGAAATATGTTTTACGGATCTCTCCTTTCCAGGGGAGCCGAGTTGAAGCAAAGAGAGAGGGTGCCTTTGTGAGCAAAAATGCAGAGATGGCCTTATTGTTTAGAGATCATCAGCCTGGCCCAGTATTCTTTCTTTGTCTGGTTTCCATTAAAGCACTAATGGATTCAGTGGACTGCACTTGCTGTCTATCTTCCTAGCAGTGTAAACCCTGGTGGCGTTGGAATCATACGAATAGGCTTGTATATGCTGATAAACAATTATCACTGGGGTAAACGGAAGAATGATAACGTCTAGGCCTATCACAGGGCAAAGACATTAAGATTTATTTCCAGTGTTATCAGGAGTTTTTTGCTCCTCATATACAGCTTCTTCAGGGAGAAAAAAGGAAGAGAAAAGCGTAAGAGGAGATTATATTTCTGGCAAACATTTATCACCAAAACTTTAAGAAACTGAATGCAAAATTGAAACAATCACAGAGTCAATTTTAAATAGGGAAAAAGTCACAGAAAACATGGACCTAATGAGAATTAAAAAGAAGAAATCTTTACCTGAGATTTAAAAACAATCCTTACCAGAGATCAAAACAGTGAGGGACTATGAGAAGAAGGAAGAGTGGAGATTGCTTGTACAAATGACTTGGGATTGAAATAATTTATACAGCTTGAATTCAGCCATTGAGAGTGAAATGGAAAATTTATAGAACTGTATTAAATGACTTACATTAGCTCACAAGTATAAAAAATAGAACACATGCTCAACTCTAGGGAGGCAAAAGATTATTTTTTTGTTCAGAAATCCAAGTTATCTATGAAATGTAATTTTAATCATGAACTTGAGGATAATGCATATTAATTTCAAACAAACCCTTTTAACCATGGTATCTCTTGCCCCAGTAGGACTACAATGATCTCTCAAGCAAAGATGAAAACTCTCATTAGGAAACACCTCCCATGATGTATTCTTTCTTAAGGCATTCTTCCTGAAATGAAAATTTCAAGGATTCAGCCATCTTAGATCTATGTAGCTGACTAAGGAATGCTGAAAAGATTTATCATACATCAACCTTTTTAGTTCAGCCTGAGAAATGCCTTCCACTAAAACTAAGTGGCAATACCCAAGAAATATTTATGATTGCACAAACTTAAATGGCTAATCTAAATACCCCGAACTAGTCTCATCCATTTCATTCCTTCCCTCATTAATTTCTGCAATATTTGTTAAACATCTAATATGCATTAGACACTGGACTAAGTACTGAAGATGCTGAAATGAAATATCACCTTCTGTCTTATGACTTGTAATATAGCAATTTCATATTTCACTAATCTGTTAGTTTCCATTAAAATTTTGAAAGCCCAAAATCTCAATTGTAAGACAGTCATGTATGAAGCATAGAATAACTGACTTGTAGAGACAGATAGGAGCTTATGTGGAAAGTAGCTCAGAGGCAGTTCATCTCCTTAACTTAAAAAGAGTAAAATCTGACCCCTGTGTCCAGAGACTTACAATCTGTTACAGAGAGACCAAAGATGCACAAAATGGTGATATTCACAATAATAACAGAAATCTCAGAAAATCCTTTATAGAAGAATGGATAATAATTGCATGTTAGAACAGGTTGGGCAGAAAAGCAAAAGAGATTGACACATGACTGAAATGAAGAAATGGACCAATACCAGATAGAGTCTTCTTCAGATTAGCACCAAAAAAAAAGCAGTAAACTTGACTGTGAAAATATTCTTTTAAATCTTTTTCTCTCCATGAAAATAGCCCCTTTTATCTTTAGAGTGCTAAAATGGTTCCATTGAGAGTTAAAATAAAATGCCCTGGTGTTACCGGATCTGGGATCTAGGGGTACTGGGGACTCCTTCTAGAGGTGCTTTCTAGGTTCCTGCTGTCCTAAACAAAGAATTGGTCAGGACAAGTGCAAAAGGTAGCACGGTTTTACGTTTATAAAATGTACAAAATGAAATATGCTCTGCAGAGCAAGTGTGAGCCAATTAAAAGTAGGAAAAGACATACACTTTACAGGTGGAGAAGCAGACCACTGTGAAAGACAGAACACAGTGTCCAAGAGCTCAATGGCATCTGTCTTTTGTATCTCTCACTCCTCTTGTCTGTCGAGGCTGTCCTATCAAAATCCTGCTTGAGTTCTTGTGAGAAGAATTGAAGAGAGTACTTTTGATCGGAACTGTTTTGCTGCTCATATCCTGGCATACCCACTTGTTCAGCTGGCTTTTCCCAAATCTCCTGCCCCACTGGTCCCCTTCTCATTCACAAGATGTCCTTATGAGTAGAATAAAATGTTAGAGAAAATATGAAGGAATTATTTGTACCATTTTTAAGTTAATATAACAACTCACACCTATTAAGAATCGGTACAACTGAAACAAATCTTAATATAAGAGTTGTAGAGTAATCTATGGTTTTTAAGTAATACTGCATTCTTTCCCCCCTTCCTCTTCCCACTTCCTTTCCCATGTGTGTATGCATTGTGTGTGTGTGTGTGTGCATGTGCGTGTGTGTGTGTGTGTGGGGGGTTACTGGTAATTGAATCTAGGGCCTTTGCACTGAGTGATATCCCCTGCCCTTTAAAAATACTTTACTTTGAAATAAGGTCTAAGTCACTAAATTGTCTAGGCTGGGCTTCAACTTGCAATCCTCCTACCTCAGCCTCCCAGAATGCTGGGGTTACAGGTGTGTGCCACCAAGCCTGGTTCATTTTATTTTCATAACAATTTTCTGATGGTTGGGTATGCAACCACACTGCTGTCTGCACTACTAGTGAAAACACTAAAGTGACTTGGTCAAAGTCACAAAAGAAACCAGAATTACAGACTAGATTTTTCTGACTCCTGGTTTAGATTTCTGTTTTATCAAGGTACCACTCACAAACTACCTAATGATTAAAGAGCTATATAGGGAGGCTCTTTATCCGCTTATGAAAACATCTGCACAATATTTTCCACAGAGCTTGGACAGTCTACATGCTCATGTTTATTGAATGACCACTTTTTGTTGAAATCAGGGCTTTTTGTTATATATTCTAACAGAGTTCCCATCTTATAACATTTTGTACACAGAATCACCTCACTCCTCTCTCAGGAGAGGTCTACAAAGGTGAGCAGGCTTCCTGTGAGATGTAACAAAGTAGGGAAAAAAGCAAAGATTATTTCATTGAATTTCAAACTGATTAAAAATATTAAAATGTAGTCTAATTTCCTTAAGATGTTTCACAACCATCTGGTCTTTATTGCTCTACAAAATTATACATATGTCCTCTTAGAAAATACTCATCTACCAACCTGTACTATACACATAATATAGTGAAAATGCTATGTATAACAAACATGTACCCTATGCAAATAAAACAAAGCACAGCTGTAACGTATCACAGAGAATATACCAAAGTGAACATATCAAACAAATGTAACTCCACTCTTAGAACTGCTATTCAACATTGTACCAGAGATTTTAGAAAAGCAATTAAGGGTGAAAGACAAATGAAAGGCTTACAGATTGTAAAGGAAAAAATAAAACTAATTCTTTGTTGATGTCATTATCATATACAGAAAATCCAAAAGAATCCACCAAAAACTATTAGAACTAATAAATGAATTTCACAAAGATTTAAGATACAAGATGAATATAATGTATAAATTTCTAATGCATTTAATCTGAAAATTAAACTACAAAATAATTCCAGTTCTAATAGTTTCAGGAAGAATAAAATAGGAATAAGCTTAACAAAAGAAATACAAAATTGTAAAATATTATTCAGGGATTGGAAGGTTTAATGTTAAAATGTCAGGACTCCCCAAACTGATCTACAGATCGAATGCAGTGCATATCAAAATTCCAAATGCTGGTTTTTTTTTTCCCAGAAATGGAAAAATTGACTTAAAATTCAAACATAATTACAAGAGATCCAAAGAACCAAACCAATCTTGAAAAAAAAGAAGAATAAAGCTGAATAACTTTTTCTGATTTAAAAACTTTCACCTATCTAGTGGTAATCAAAAAAGTGTGATACTGGAATAAGGATAGATGTATCAACTTGTAACATATAACTCAGACTACAGAAATGAGTCCATTGTTTTTTGCTAGGATACCAAGACAACTCAAAAGTAGAACCACTAGATTTTTCAACAAATGGTACTACACCAACTGGATATCCATAAGAAGAATGAAGTTGGATCCATCCTTTATACCTTACACGAAAGTTAATTCAAAATGAGTCATAGTCCTTAATGTAAAGGCTAAAACTATAAAGCTCTTAGAAGAGAATATATGATTAAATCTTCATGGTCCTGGGTTGGATATAACCTTTTTCTTTACAACACAAATGAAGGGCAAATAAAAATTACATTAGATTTTATTAAAATGGAAAACTTGTACCATTATCAAAGTGATCAGGCAACCCAAAGAATAAAAGAAAACATTCATAAATTACATATGTAATGAAGGACTTATATCTAGACTATGTATAGACTTCCTGCAACTCAATAATAAAATAAGAAATAACTGAATTAAAAATGGGCAGAGGATCTGATCAGATATTTCATCAAAGAAGATATAAAAATGACTCCTTAGCATATGAAGAGATACTCAACTTTCTTTAGTCATCAGGGAAAGACAAAAACAACAATAAAATGCTGTTGACACTCACTAGGATGGCAATGACAAAAAAGACGAATAATAACAAGGATTACCAAAAATACGGACCTCTAGGAACCCTAACATATCAACGTAGCCTTTCTGGAAAAACAATTTGTTTATTAGTCAGCTTTCCTGAGAGACAATACAGTATATCCAAATTTAACGGAGAGGTTAAATTTGCTTCATAGTTTTAGGGGATTCAGTCCACAGCAGGAAGATACAACAGAGTAAAGATGTTCCATTATAATGGCCTGGAAACACAGCAGGGGGACAGTGCCAGAGGAGAAGGAGCCAGGGACCAGATATCATACCTAAGGTTACGCCTCCATGATCCACTCAGATACACTTAGAAGTGTGTTTTATTAATCCTCTCAGTGGCTCCCAAGCCAATCAGGTTGGTACAACTAAGCTTAACCAGCACAGTCTGGCCCTCACAAAGTTATGATGGTAAAATAGATTTTCCATGTGACCCAGCAGTTCTATTCCTAGAAGATACGTCTACACAAAAACCTCTATGTGAATCTTCATAGTACTGTACTTCATAATATCCTCAAAGAAATGAAGAACTGATAGGTGCTACAACATGGATGAACCTTGATGCCTTTATGTAAAGTGAAAAAAAAGTAACCCACAGAAGTCCACATATTGCATGGATATGTATAACAACATCCTGAGATGCAGAAAATAGATTAGTGCTTACCAGGGGCTGAGGCATGGAGCAAAGGAGAAGATAATGCTAAAGTCCTGAGCATGGTGGTGTATGCCTGTAATTCTAGAATTCTGGGAGTCTGAGGTGGGAGAATTACCAGTTTGAGCTGAGCCTGGGCAACTTGGTGACTTACTAGATCATAGCTCAAAATGTATAAAAAGCAGGGGAGGTGCTGGGGATGTGGTTTAGCATGAAGGCCTCGGGTTCAATCCCTAGTACCACAATAAAATAAATCATAGGATTTCTCATTGGAGTATTAAAAATGTCTTAAAATAATTTGTGGTACTGATTATGTATCTCTGAATATTCTCAAAACCACTGAATTGTACATGTTAATATGTGTATATTCACCAAATTTGGTAATAAAAGTGTCATAATTATAAAGAAAAGTTAAGTAGAACTTCATAGGGAATTAGTTCATCTGATTTATAAGAGCATTTAAGTCAGCAGGACTCTACCCAAACAAGGTTTGTACCTTGGACTCATGGGCACTGACTTCTCATCCCCTGGGTCTTGGTTTTGGCACTAATATTACTCCGAGTGTTTTTCTAGCTCTGCAATTCCCTCCTCTTTCCTCCAGATAAAATGTTACATGGAAGCTCAATGTATAAAGCAGAGACAAGCCCAGTTTCTGTGGTTCAAATGGGGATGGAGGTTCTGATCCCACTTGTTCAAGTGTTTTCTCAGAGTTCTTCCATGCAGCAGCCTCAAGCTACAGAGCACACTGGGCTCAACAGTTTTCCACAGAATACTGGTTAAAATCAGTCTAAAAAGGCTCGATGTTACCTTCCAGCCTTAACCTTGTAGTGTCCAGTGACTCGCAGTGTAATTCTAGTAGCAAAGCAGGTAGAACCTGTTCTGTGAAGATGAGCAGGGTGAGGATTGGGGACAAATCAGTCAACAGGTAGAGAGGGTTTCAACAGAATAAAGAGGGAAATGAAAATTAAGGAGCCAGGTCAAATTGATTTTTAAACCAGCAGTGAGGAAGAAAAGACAAATCTTTATGGCATAAAAAATGAATCGCTGGCTGCATAATTTGTTTCAGGGAGATATATTAGTCTGTTTTCTGCTGCTATAAAAAATCTGAGGCTGGGTATTTTATATACTAAAGAGGTTTGTTTAACTCAGTTCTGATGGCTCAAGAGCATGGTGCCAGCTTCTGTCAGGCTCTGGCGAGGACTTCATGAAGCTGGCATCATGGCAGGAGTGTGAGAAAGAGAGAGATCACATGGTGATCACAGGAAGCAAGAAACAGAGGAGAGGCCAGTCTTGTCTTTTTGTTGTTCGGCTTTGTTCTTTTTTAACAACCGACTCATTTTGTGAGAACAGCTTTAATTCCTTCTGAGGACGGTGATGCTGCCAATGACCTCACTAACTCTCACCAGGCCCTACAACCTCTCACATCATCTCACTGTGGACCAAGCTTCCGACACATCAATTTGGAGGGGGCGGCAGGGGCACGCTTACATCATTTCCAAGCCACAGCATGAAGAGAAGGCATAAGTCAATGAAAATTCCTTTATAGGTCCTTATGAATTACATGAGACCCTAAACTCATAAATATTTGGAGAAAAGGTATCAAATACTATGTCCACTGTCCTGCATTAGAGAATGGCAGGAATTTGAGCACATAGGAGGGTATGGAAAAGACTGATTATACGGAAGTGTAGTTAATAAGCTGTAAGAATATGAAGATATTTGCATTTATGTGATATAAATCCCTCTGCACTCCCACCAGATCTTGAATTAAGTTTGCTTCACACTTTAATGCCTGGTGCTTTAACAGTAGAAGGTCAGGCAAATGAGTAAAGTTATATAGGTCACTTTCCTGTTCCTTTGTATTAGAAGTGATGGGATTTTATTTCATGTATGTGGTGGTTAGAAACTTTGTGACTATAGGGATTGATGCTCTGTACATTGTCACTTCACTGGAGAGATTAAATACTGTAACTGTGGTCACAAACTGTGAGGAAGCCACAGGCTAAGCACTTCTGATGGCAGCCCTAGCAAGAGAAGTGGTCTGATGGGAGGCCTCCCGTGCTAGACATCAAGAAGACACAGACAGGGCATGACCTCAGATCCGAGGCAGCTGTGTGTGCCACCAGCTGTGCTGTATGTCCAGGGAGATGTTGATCTCATCTGGCAACCCCAAGCCTCTTAAAAATAGCCACAGAACTATGTGGGGCACTCTTATAGTCGGTAGATTAGGAAATACACTTTTTCTCTTCACTTACCAGCTTTTTATCAATACAAGCTCCTCCACTTTTTCCCTAGAGAGTTGATTTAGATCCTCACGAAATGAAACTGGACATCTCTTGCCATCATTAAAAAGAAAGCACATTTCCTTCTCTTTCTTCCTCTTGTCTACCAGAGAGTAGTGGTTGGGGGAAGGATGTGGGAACGGAAGTTTTGAGAAGTGTATGTAAGAAAGTTCATACACATCAAATCCACACAGAGGGAGGCTGTGAGAGTGGGGAGAAGTTGGTGTCATGCTGACTTGATGTCCCCCATACTCCTGAGAGGACACAGTTGTTTTCAAAATGTTGGTTTATCTTGCTTTTGGCATGCTATCAAAAAGATTACAAGTTCCTGATGATTAAAAAGGAACATTTGCTCATCAGCCCTCACCTCTTGTGTTGTCTTTACCGAGTCCATTCAAAGGTAGGGAGAAGAGTGGAATACTGATCACATGTTCTCACCCTGATTTCATGTTCCTGAAAAAGTCCTTCCAGAGCAGCAGCTCCTTTACTTGGTAACTCCTGTATTCTGCCTGGCCAAGTCACTTTGCTCCATGGCCCTTCTTTGTGACCAGGCTAGACTTACTCTGGTTTGGAGTTTGAAGCTTTCTGAAGATAGTTGTCTTGTAGCTGTCACTCCCCTCCCTGTTATATCTTTGAGGAGCCGGCTTCCTTTTCTTCCCTTTTAAGATGTCTCCATTTTGAAACTCTCAAACTGAGATTACTAAAAGAAACATCATCTTTTCTAAGTTGTTGGAAGGCACTATCACTGTCACCCACAGAGCTTGTTAAAACACAGATTCCTGAGCTCCGACTTGACTCTAATTGTGTAATTTGTCCAGGTGGCTGCTTGAGAATTTGATTTTCTTACAAGTTATGCAGTAATGATGATATGGCCTAGGATTAGCATGTTGAGAACTACTGCTTTACACATTTTAGGGATACTGAATGTTGCAAATGTATTTTGGCTCAGCATCTTTTCTGGGAACTGGGTCACTAGTCACAATCACATTTTTAGAGGTAACATAGATACTTTGACATTGAATTCCCCATGTCCACCTTCCCCCATCAATCTTGCTCTTCTTCCTTCTTTTAATACTTCGATTTTATCCTCCTTCTTTTCCTGTCCCCCTCAGAAGAGCTCCATGTTCCAATCAATTAACCAATCCATCAATCATCCAGACACTGTGCAAATATATGACCTGATCCTTTTATCAGTATTTCCAACAACTATCAAATACACCTGTGCAGAGGAACATAAGTTAGATGGGTAGATGATGAGAAGAGATAACAGTAGCTCCATCTTTAGTTTCTTAATGTCTACACTGGCTTTCTACTTTGAAGCCTGTGATGTGCTTTGCGGCAGGGTCCTTGTCCACTAATAGAGATTTCCCACAAAGAAGGGATTTCTGGTTCCCCTATTTTGTACCCAGACTTCAATTTGGAGTTGAGAGTCAATAAGTTCAAGGACATTTATTATCTTTGTCTTTTTAGCACAGCCAGTTGGGAGATGATAGAATTTTAGCTAGTCATTGGTTTGTGAGGTGAAAGGGTATGTCTTGCTAAAGAACGGGGCTTTCCAGGTCCTTATTTTCTTTTAATAGCTTTTTCAGTTCCTAGAGAGAACTGAAGCTTGTCACAGGTAAAGGGGTATGTGCTCTGATGTTCTGCTCTGGTATTTCTGCAGTGAAGTTCTTCACACTTTGACATCTTACAAGCCCCACGTGTCAATTATCATTTCTAGCACACATAGTCTATTCGCCCCCACTGTGTAGGATATGGTTACCACTCCAAAATTACAGCAAGTTAGTCCACAGGCCTTATTAAATCATCCTTAGAAACATATGAACACTGTTGGTGTGCTTAAGCATTTGAAAAATTAAATCATTCTTTAGAATTAGCCTGCTGAGTTGGAAGAAAATAAAGAACACTCACCAAAGGGGAAAAAGTGACAAAAATTGCAATCACTAATAGTTTTTAATTATAATTGCATAATAGTCTCTTGATATAAGTGCTAGCCATTGTTTTGATGATTCTTACCACTGATCCATTAAGCCCCTCTATATTATGCAAGCATCTCGACTAGAAAACAGAAAAATATATGAATATTATTTAACTGCATTCAAGTGCCTTGAATTGGATCAATTCAATGGCACTCTCAACTATTCTTCTATTAGCAAATTTGGTGAATATGAGACATGATAGGCAGCTTCTAAATTATATGCTAGATAACAGTTTATCATGGGATAAAGTAAAATACAACAAAAATAACAGTATTTTATAATAATATTTTAAAATTTCCTGACCATTATAAATATCATATTTTTAAATTTTCTGATCGTAAGTACTCATCTACCGGTTTTTCTATGAACATAAGTTTTCATGTCTCTAGTTGGGTTGTTGGATGACATGGGAATTACATGCTGGAAAGGCCTAATGCTAAAGGGTCCATGTGAGATAGTTCTATGATGGTGGTTATAGGGATCTAGGTATGTGTGAATGCTCATGAGCTATACACCAAAAAAAGGAAATACTAACAGTATGCAAATTTAAAATTTTAATTAGTGATCATTTAGTAAATTCTCCAGATAATCTAATTAGAATTATTGCATAGAACACCGAGAGACCTCTAGTACTTCAGAAAACTGAAGTTTGTAGAGCGAATAGTAAATAAAAACTCAACGTTCCCAAAGTATGATACAATTTTCAATTGTTAAAATTACATATCCAATTACAGGCCAGGAGACAGGGAAATTCTTTGATTTGGAATACCCTGGAGTCTTTCATGCAACTCTCTGTCCGTATTTTAAGACTCCTTAACAAAATAGAAATATATCAGGATGAGGCAATGTTTCAGATGGGAGCTGGGATGAGTATCTCCTCTTATCTGAATTTAATGATTTAATTTTCCCATCAAGGTTTAGCCAAAGCAGGTCTTACATTGAGAATTTCTGGTAGAGTTGCTAAAAGGCTGTACTTCTACCTATGGAGGCCATAAACTTTTTCAGGCCTCCAATAGAAAATTATTAAAAATTCCAGAAATGAGATAGATGAGAAGTGCCTGACTCATTTTTCCTTGTATTAATCAGGACGGGTGAGGAACGTTCCTTGGCCAGCGGCCAGCATGCCCCTCTCCTTTGCTTCCCTTTGCTCCCTGTGGCCCCCACAGTGGACTGGGACGGTTTGCTTCAGTGTCCTCAATGGCTGTGGAACTGCCATTTTCACTCCACATGAACGCCTTTCCCCCACTCCCACCACTTCAGGGGATATTGTTGGATTTTTGAAGAATGGAGAGGTTACCCTGGGGTGGCTAAGATTAGGAAAGAGGAATCTAGGGAATTTATTTACATATCCAACATTCACAGCAAGCCTTCCAGAAGATTCCTTGGTTCCAGCCCTGGCCCTCACTGACAGGACTGCAGCTGTTATATATGCAGCAGTCCCAGTAACTTCTCAGGTTTTAGGCTAAGAGGGCTTCATGCTGTATACTGTCCCTCTGCTATGTTGCAGCACAGGCCCTGTTAAAATGAAGACTCACTATGGTATTCCTATGAACCTGATCATCATTCATTTCTTAATTGCTGTGGGCTCCAAAAAGCCTGTAAATCTACTTAGGACTTTGATCCTGAGTAGTGTGGGCAGAGCAGTTGTTTTCAAAGACCAAAAAACACTCAAACTGTAACATTGAAGAGCTTCAGAGACCATCAGCTAACAAAGGCCACCTCCCAGTAGAGTCAACCTGTGGTGTCCAGCACAAGCTGACATGTGGCTAGCAGTGTCAGTGACAGCAGCTGGCTGTGTCACCTGTTGGGATCCAGCATTACCTGGTGTCATGTGATTAATTCAGGACCGCTAGCAGAGCCTCACTTTGTCAATTCGTGATTTCCATCTGAATCCAGTAAAAGAACCCTAGGCTGATTGCCAACAGAAATACACAGCAAACACATATAGTGGGATAATACAATCTTGAAACATTTTATTTAACTCTTTTTTTTTTTTCTGTCAAGCCCATGAACAACAAGTCATCTGAAAAAGAAATTTGAAGCTCGATGTTTAAAAAGAGAAGTGGAATCTTCATACTGATTTTCATCATGGTTGTACTAGTTTGCATCCCCACAAGGAAAGTAGAAAGGTTCCTTTTTCCTCAAACCCTTGCCATCGTTCGTTACCGTTTGATTTTTTGATGATAGCCAATCTTTCTGGAGTAAAATGGAACCTCAGTGTTGTTTTAACTTGCATTTTCTCTGACTGATTCTGTCTACTGAAAGCAGAACTACTCTCTTGGTATCTTGCCATACACATATTTGATCATTTAACAAATAAATAAATATTGGCTAAAACTTTGCACCATGAACTGTTCTGCATATTTCAGATTCAATGGAGAGTGAAAAAGATTTGGCCTCCGAGTTTACAAAAGAAGAGGTCAAATAATCACACAAATATTTCATTAGAAATTGTGGAAACCATTATGAAAGAAAAGTAAAAGGACAAAAAAAATGATGTCAGGAATGTCCAAGTGTATCTATTCTGAGGTTCAAAAGCAGGCTTCCTTGGTGAAGTGACATTTGATTTTAGTTTTGTGACCAAAAATATGGTTTTCTAATTCCTATTTTCTTTCTCCTCTGCTCTCTGGTTAATACCTATGATAATCTCAGGGTAACTGTTTTAGGTTCTAATGGAATCTAAAATTGCATTAAACCTAGCAGTAGATATCAATGTACGTACTTAGGTGGCTCTCTGGGCAGAGACTTGGCATCATGTCTAGGATTTCTGATGCAGTTCTGAACATCCCCAAATATCTAGAACAAACCATCAGAGGTACAACATGGGTTGAAAAATCCTCTTATTCTTAAGGAAACTTTGATGCCCTGAAAGCAGGCTGGTTTCTTCACACACTGTCTAGTAATGAAGTCAACATGTTCCTTATCAGACAGACATGACATTCCAAATAGAATCAGAAGCTGTTACACTGAGAAATGCAAGCTTCGGGCTTCGGGAACCTAGGGTATTTTTTGGTTTTCACTCTTAGTAATGGATTAGAAAATACATGGCTAAAGTTCACTATGACTAGTGAGGCACTGGATGAGGAACCAGGAAAGAAAAAAAGGAAATTGGTATCCTAATCTGGGATTTTATAATTTTGTATGTGGAAATAAAAATTTATCAATCAAACAAACTGAAGGCAATGACAAAGAATACTATAAGTGATAAGAAATATAATTGGATACACTTAATCTGTGAGTAAATGCCAAATTTAAAAAATCTAGATGTATCAAAATTTTAGTTTATTGTGAAGCAGTAGAGTTATAGCTGAATCCTAATTTATTCTTTTTGCTTATCTTGATTTTTTAATAAACCATTCTTCTTTAAGAATACAAAAATATTAAAACATCTATCTATCTATCTATGTATTTATCTACCTACCTACCTACCTACCTACCTACCTATCTACCTACTTATCTACCTGTCTACTGTTTTGGTTACCAGGTTCTAAGGTCAGCTCTGAGTTCTTTAGCCAACTTCAACCACTTGCTGAGTGACCTTTGGCAAATTCTGCTGCCTCTCTGGACCACAGGGTCCTGTTTGTCAAAAGAGGAGATGTGCTAGGTCTGTATTCCTCAAACTCAGACAGTCTGCTGAATCATTCAGGACACTTATCTGTCAAATATAAGGTTCCCAGGAGTACCTGAGACCAGCTGAGTAAAAGTCTCCCAGGAGAGGCCTGGGCAATCCCCTAGTGAGTCACAGGATTGGCTGAGACTGGGAACCACTAGAGTAGAAGATGCTTACAGTTACTTTCAGACATAATGGGATCCCTGTAAGTTCATGGCATGCTCTAGATCAAGCAATTCCTCTCTTAGTAGGAAAATGACTCTTGATGGAACTGAGCATGAATGCCGAGAGCACAGAACTTCCTTTTATTTAGTTTTCCTATTAGGGTTTCATTAGTCTTATGGAAAGAGCTAGTTTTGGTTTTAGGTATTGTTGGGCTTATAGTGTGAGCCGCTTCTGTCTGTTAGAGATTATGGAGATGTGTTGTGTGCTCCTAAAATGCTTGGTAGTTTTTACCAGTAAAACCAGCTGAACTTGATGCATTCTCTTTGGAAGGTTATTAATTATTAAATTTATTTAATAGATATAGGCCTAGTCAGATTATATCAATTTCTTTTTGTTGTAGTCGTTTGTACTTTTCAAGGAATTGGACCACTTCCTGTAAAGTATCAAATTTGTAGGAAAATAGTGATTTCTATTACTTCTTTATCATCAATTTCGTTTTCTTGAGAACTGTAGTGATGACTGTTCTTTCATTTCTAATATTGGTAACTTGTGTCTTCTCTCTTTTTTCTTGGTTAGCCTGACTAGAAGTTTATCAGTTTTACTGATCATTTTTAAAAGCCAGTTTTGGGCACTCTGATTCTTTTCTAGTGTTTTCTTGTTTCCTGTTGCATTGATTTATGCTAATTAAAAATTTTTTTTTCTGTTGCTTTATTCTTAAGTTGTTTTTCATCAGATATTTCTCCCTGGTGAAATATTAGATTATTAGTTTTAGATATTTATTTTTAATTTAAATGTATTATAATTCATAACACATTCCTAACTACTGCTTTTACTATGTTTTATAAAGTATGAAAAGTTATATTTTAATTTAGTTCAAAATGTTTATATATAACCTTCAGAGTTCTTTGATCTCTGTGTTTTTCACAAGTGAGTTAATTTCCAAATATCTGAGATTTCCAGAATATATAAAAACAAAAATTTTATATATTCATAAGGTACCATCTGATGTTTTGATATTTGCATATATTGTATAATGTAGAAATGAGGGTAAACATATCTATCCTTTCAAACATTTATCATTTCTGAATAGTAAAAATATTCAAAAGAATTT